>PVIH01007461.1:0-48344 GCA_004025045.1 Sigmodon hispidus | reverse complement strand
AAAAAGACGAGGCTCGGTCTTAAGTCTTCAGCCAGCATTTCAAGGGAGCACTTAGCCACCTCTGATCCTGAGTGAGCCTTTCCGCCAGTCTAGTTAGCATCCTGTACAAGTTTGAGCCTATCTCGCCCCGCCCCATTGTCCCGGCCCCGCCTCACTCCCTGCCACTGGGGCTAGGGCTCCCTTGGCCCCGCCTCTTCCGGCCCGCGAGGTTTGATTCCCTTGGCGGGCGGAAGCTGCGGGAACTTGAATCCTGTAGATTCCCACTGACTCATCTCTGTGCCAGCTTTGCCCGGTTCTGCTGCGGCTGCTTCCACCTTCTGTCCGGTTCGGTCCTGCCGGGCCTGCCGCCCCCTCAGGTCAGTTCTCGCAGACCGGGCTCTGCGCTGTGGTGTGCTGCTGGGAGACGGAGCTTTCCCCGGTGTTCGCCCACCAGTGCTGGTCTCTGAGAACGTCTAGACTTTTCGACCCAGGATTTTCACAAGTAGTGGTGGTTGGTTCTTCTTCTTCTCCTCCCCCCCCTCCTTTCTGCCGTTCTGAGAAGTAGTCTTGTGTAGTCCAGGGTGGTCTCGAACTCACTGTAGCCAAAGCAGTCCCTGAGTTCTGGATTCTGCCTCAGTTTCCCCGAGAGCTGGGGAAGATAGGCATGACTTCTCCCCACCAACATTCCGGACTCACGGAGTTATTTATAAAGTTTGGTAGAGCGTTTAATGCCCAGGAGGTTGCCCTAATGGGAACTTACATTTCTGTTTCAGTGCTCCTGACTGTCTGCCAAAGCGATTCAGAGAAGGGCTTTGGGATACTTCGCCCAACTAAGTTTCCTGGGTGCTCCCCAGGAAATGTGTGATCCCCGTTTTCAGAGTCCAAATCCTTTCTTACGTCTCAAAGCAAGTGTCCTGAGACTGTAGTATTGTAAGGATGCCCTGAGGCTATAGCAATAAAGGGAGCAGCAAGGTGGCTCCTCCCAAGGAGGCTGTGGAGAGAAACAGGGATTCTAGTCTCACCTTCGGTAGATTTCTGTAGGTAGTGGAGTAGGAGGACGAGAGGGCTTTCAGAGTGCCTGGAAATGTTGCGTAGAGTCTTAGAGTCCCAATTTTTGTTCATGTTTTGGTTTCTGTTTCTTAGGAGTACGAGAAAGTCAAAACAGTTCCTATCACGCCTTCATGAAAACGGTGGATCTTTCCTGCCTACCTATTGTGAACCAATTAGAAGAACAGATTAGTCCCTAGATGTTTTTAGAATGAATGCCTCTGTTGCTGTTCCCAGAAACCTCTGCAAGGGAGAAGGAAGGGATACTTAAAGACTGTATTCTAAGGCCAAATTATAAGCCGTTCTGCACTCTCATTTGAAATGATCAGATCAGTGTCTCAGGTGAGGCAAGCTAATGTATTTTGTAGCCAGTGTAGCATGACCCAAATAACACAATATTAGTAGTAAAACCTCAGTTTGTATAGTCCATGCTGACCTGGACCTCACAGAGATGCATCTGCCTCTCTCTACCAAGTGTTGGTGTAAAGGCGTGTGCCACAGTATCTCACAGTTTCATCACAAATCCTCCAGTATTTAGCTGATGTCTTGTTTCCTCATTTTTTTACATATGCCCCGTGTTTTATATTTCAGCACAGATGAAGGACACTCAGATATCAGTCTGGTTTCCTTTTACACTAATGGATAGTCCCATATCTCCAATCACAAATATTTCTTTTTTTGTATTCCAAGTTCTAAAAGATAAACAGGATGTTCAAGACTATTTAAACCAGCTTTATATTCACAACATGTAGAAGTCAAATATAATCACTAGTTTTTCTTTTTCTTTTTTTTCTTTTTTGTTTTGTCAGACAGGGTTTCTCAAACAGCTCTGGCTATCCTTTGTATATTAGGCTGACCCCCAAACTCAGATCCTCCTGTCTCTGCTTTCCAAGTGCTGAGATTAAAGGCATGGGTCACCACTGCCCAGCATCACTAGCTTTCTTAGTAGTAACAAAAATTATTTTCCTTAGATTTAATAGAGAATCCAGCTCCACAATGGTGTTACTTAAAGACGTGGTGATTTGAGGTCAGACGGTGAACAGAAAAAAAAAGGTTTTAGTATTTGTGCAAGTCAGTCTCTTCATAGGAACTGGAAGTTTAAAAGTCCTTTGGGAGAAATCTGCGAAGAAGTTAATTATGAGCCGAGCTTTGTGGTACACTGTGTAATCCTGTGTGTATGTGGTGAGATTAGGCAGGAAGTGTGGAAGGTCAAAGCTGCCTGGGCTGTAGAGAAAATGTAAGACTGCTGGGATTGTAGAGTCTCCATGCTGGGTTTGTTAGCCTACTTTATAGCAGGCAGCAGCTCGCCAATCAAATTAATATCTCCCAATTTCTTCATTTCCTCTCTCCCCACCCCCAACAGCATCCCAGGAGTTACTGAGCCATGTCTTGACCTCTAAACTGCTATTATTTCTTGTCTTAGAATTTCTTAGTTCTGAGTTTCCAGTTTTTGGGGGATGGGTTCTACTTTATTTCCATATCTGTCCTACTGGCAAATGGCCGTTAAGAGATTTCTGAGTTAGTGAGGCAATTAAGCGTGCTCCCCTAAAATCAGGCCAGGTGAGATGTGCTAGGCTGCAGAGAACAGAATTGTTCTCTGTCTTCTCACCTCCTCACGCGTGCTATGGCACATGCACATCCATATACACATTTATTATATATGCACAGTAATTATAAATTAACAAATTGAAACAAATTTATGTTTGTGTATGTGTCTGTGTAGCATGCAGGTACCTGCAGAGGGCAGAAGAGGGTGTTGGAACCTCTGAACTTGGAGTTGAAGTAGTTGTAAGCAGTCTACATGGGTGCTAGGAACTTCACCTGGGAGATCAGCAGCACTCTTGACTACCAAGCCCCTTGTCAGCCAACCTCCCATTTTAATATAGTATTGTATGTGTAACCCAGGCTAGACCGGAGCTTTAAATCCTCCTTTCAGGTGTCCCCAGCACTGAGATTGTAGGCGAGTCTCAGCATACCTGGTTCTGTTTTCTTTTTTTTGATTGTACGGGAATTTTGAACACACACATACACACACACACACACCCTTAGTTTTTTTCCCAGTTGATCAGAAACTCACTGTGTAGACTACACACACACACACACACACACACACACACACACACACACACACAACACACTCCCTTAGTTTTCCCCCAGTTGATCTGAAACTCACTGTGTAGATCACACACACACACACACACACACACACACACACACACACACCATCCACACCCACACCCCTTAGTTTTTTCCCCAGTTGATCTGAAACTCACTGTGTAGACCACACACACAGCACACACACCCACACACCTTAGTTTTTTCCTCAGGTGATCTAAAACTCACTGTGTAGACCAGGCTGGCCTTAAATTTGGAGTGATGGGTCCTGACTGCTTTCCAAGTATTGGGATTACAGGTGTGTGCCATGAGCTCAGTCTTGGTTTTTTTTGAGGAAAGGTAGTTTTTGATTTTTTTTTTAAAGCTTTATTTATTTACTCGGATGTGTGGAGGTCAGAAGACTGCTGGGGAGTTGGTCTCTCTTTCTGTTATGGGAGTTCCAGGGATCAAACTCAGGCTGTCAGGCTTGGTGGTAAGCGACTTTCCCCACTGAGCTAGTTTGTCCTTGATGTTAAGCGGATTTGTTGTTGTTTGGGGCATAGTCTCCTGTAGCCCAGGTGGTCTTGAACTTGCTATGTGCTTTAGAATGACCTTGGGCCTCCTCCTGCCTCTCTACCTTTCAAGTACTCTGATTGCAGGGAAGAACCTTTACCTGGACATGCTTAAGCCCATCTGGATTGATTGTGTGGATTGTGTGAGGCAGGAAACCAGAGTTTTTGTTTTTTTGAATATGACTAATTAATTCACTGTCATTAGATTTATTTTTATCTCTGTTTACAAATGGAGGAGGTGAAGCAGGGGGTGGTGGGGGTGGAGCACGATTTTAATCAGCCCTTGGGAGGCAGTGGCGGGCAGATCTTCTAGTCTGAGGCCAGCCTGGTCTACTGAGTGAGTTTTAGTACAGCCAGGCTACATGGAGAAATCCTGTGTCAAAAAACTTTAAAAAAAAAAGTAGGTGATCTGTTGATATTTCTTTTATTGGTCATGTACATCGTTTTTTCTTTTACAGATTCTTTTTGTCATTTCAAATAAACTTCTGGGTGAACTATGAAAGATTATGATGAACTTCTTAAATACTATGAATTATATGAAACTATTGGGACAGGTAATTGTTAATTTTTTTTCTTGGAGGCAGAGTAATAAAGTAATCAGAAGTATGGTCTATTTGGGTAGTTATAAGGTTTTTAGTGTAATTGATGTAGCTTAAATTTTTTCTATCTATAATTTAAAATTTATTTTATTACTTGTGTGTGTGTGTGTGTGTTCATGTTGTGTGTGGGACACACATGCCACAGCATGCATGTGGAGGTAAGAGGTCAGCATAGAGTAGGTTCTCTTCACCTTTACATGGGTTCTGGGGCTGGAACAATGGTTGCCTGTGTGTCAAGTGCTTTACTTGCTGAGCCTTCTCACATGACCCTTTACCTGCATTAATGAGGAGGGCAGAGTAAGGAGAGAATATTAGAGAGAGCCCCATAGGTCATGGCAGAACAACTTTGACTCTTAGTGTAAACAAAAGCCACAGGGGAGTTCTGAGCTAAGGAGTGATCTGACCTTTGTTCTCAAAGGGTCCTCCTGGCTGCTTGAGGGTGAAGACCCTGGGTGGCAGAGGGCAGGGGCAGAGGTGGAGAGCTGTCTGTCAGGAAGCAGTTGAGTGATAATGGCTGAGTGGTTAGGATGATAGGATGAAGCTAAGGGAGAAGGAGTTATGACATACGGTAAAATGTGCAGAGTGTACAGATGTTGATGGCTACACGAATACACAAGTCATGCATTGGCTGCTCACAGAGGACAGGACCCATTTCCTTCCCCCAGGAAGTCTTCGGTGTGCTTTCCCCAAGGGAAGCAAGTGGGATTTGCTGCTGAGTTGTACATGAGGAGTGCTAGAGAAAGGAAGTTCCAGGATTCTGTGCCCAGTCAACAGGAAAACAGTGGGGAAGACCCTGGAAGAAACTATCAGAAACTTCTTTTGTGGATGTAGCTTTATGTTGTGTTCTAGCATGTTAATAAAGAAAATTTCTATTGTTTTAGAAAAGGTTATTATTTTTATTTGTGTGTATGTGTGTGGTCTGTGTGCGAGTAACCTGTGTATGTGTGAGTAATCTCTGTGTCTGTGTGCTTTCAGCTGCCTGATGTAGTGCTGCTATTACACACTAGTCATGTGTAAGAGCTGCACGCACGCACACTACCTTGTTAGCCATCTTGCCAACTCCCATAGAGCATTTTTCTAAAGAATGAGGGGTTCCTCCCACTTTTAAAACTATTTTTATTTACTGTTCATGGTAGGAAAAAAAACTCCATTTAGAACAGTGGTTCTCAATCTTCCTAGTGCTGTGACAGCATGTTCCTCATGCTGTGGTGGCCCCCAACCATAAAATTATTTTTGTTGCTACTTCATAACTGTAATTTTGTTACTGTTATGAATTGTAATGTAAACATCTGTTTTCTGATGATCTTAGGAAACCCCTGTGAAAGGGTCTTTTGACCCTAAAGGCGTTGTGACCCACAGGTTGAGAACTGCTGATCTGGAAACATTGAAAAGAATCTGGAGTCATGGCTAACCTGTTGGAAGTGACAGAAGAATGACAAACTTCTAGGAAAATATGCGTGAAAGTCTTTTTAAAAATCTGTGCTTGGGCCCTTGTTTACCTGCTTTTTTTTTTTTTTTTTTTTTTAAATTCTTAGGTGGCTTTGCAAAGGTCAAACTTGCCTGTCATATCCTCACGGGAGAAATGGTAGCTATAAAAATCATGGATAAAAATGCCCTAGGGGTAAGTTTGAAATTATTATTATTTCCTTAATTGTACAAAATAATGGACTCCACTGTGATACTTTTATATATGGGAATTACAGTACATTGACTATCTTTCATAACATTAAGAAAAGTTATTTCGAGTTAACGTTTCACTATATATAGCCCTGGTCTTGAACTAACTTTGTGTCAAGATTGACCTTCAACTAGTGATCTTTCTGCCTTAGAGCCTCATGAGTTAAGATGTCATCACACCCTACTAAGAAATCTATATATCCTTTTATATGTATATATGCATGGCATGTGTGTGGGTACACATGTAGGTATTCGTGCACATATATGGCCATGCATGTATAGAGGCCTGAGGTTGATATTGGAAATCTTCCTGGATTGCTTTTCACTTTATTCTTTTTTGAGGAAGGTCTCTCAGTCAAACCCAGAGCTTGCTAATATGGCTAGTCTTGCTGGAATGCTTACTGTGGGGATCCCATCTCTGTGTTCTGAAGGTGAAATTCTTTTTTTAAATATTTATTTATTATGTATACAGTGTACAGAAGAGAGTACCAGATCTCATTACAGATGGTTGTGAGCCACCATGTGGTTGCTGGGAATTGAACTCTGGAAGAACAGTCAGTGCTCTTAACCTCTGAGCCATGTCTCCAGCCCAAGAAACCCTGTTTTGAAAAAAACAAAACAACAAAGAAAATGAGAGCATGAGTTTGAATCTCAGGTACCCACATAAAGCTAGGCATGAGCCTGTTGGTGGCTTTACACACTTATAATCCCAGTGCTGAAAATGAGTGTACTATCTAGTCTAATTGCTGGGCACCAGGTTCAAAGAAAGACCCTGCCACAAAAAGATGGGTGGCGATTAAGGAAGACCTCTAACATCGGCCTCTGGTCTCTACATGCTTCTGCATTCATGCACACACATGGACTTATACATATGACACCACAAATATACACACACTCACAAAGTAAAGAGCTGTGTTTTTAAAATAATCTGGATCCAGGTGTGGTGCACACACTTACAGTCCTAGCACTCAGGCAGGGGCAGGAGGGTTGCTGCAAGTGCAAGGTCAGCCTGGTTCACAGAGCAAGTTCAAGGCTAGTTAGGGATATACAGTGAGACCTCAGTGACAGCCATAATGAAAAGTACTTTTTAAAAAAAATATTTATTTATTTTTATTTTATGTGCATTGGTGTTTTGCCTGCATGTATAACTGTGTGAGGGTGTCAGGTCTTGAAATTACAGACAGCTGTTAGCTGCCATGTGGTTGCTGGGAATTGAGGGTCCTCTGGAAGAACAGTCAGTGCTCTTAACCGCTGAGCCATCTCTCCATCCTGAAAAGTACTTTTATAATTAATTAATTACTTTTTTTTTGACTTCTTCCTTGTTCTTTCTTTTTTTAAAAAAGATTTATTTATTTTTATGTTATGTATAGTGGTGTTTTGCCCTGAAGCTAGAGTGACAGACAGCTGTTAGCTGCCATGTGGGTGGTGGGAATTGAACCTGGGTCCCCTGGAAGAGCACTCAGTGCCCTTAACCACTGAACCATCTCTCCAGCCCCCTTTCTTGTTCTTCAATCTAGACTGACCTGTAACATACTTTGTAACCCAGGCTGGCCGCAGATTTTCCATTCTCTCCAAGCCTTCCGACTGCTAGGACTGGATCCTGGCCTGCTAATGGTGTTGGGAGGGGACACCTACAGTAGTCCGAGACTCCTCCAGGATTGCTGGGCATTGTGTTCTTGACCTACCGTCAGCATTTTGTCACTGTCACAGATACTTGAGAGAAACAATTTAAAAGGGGAACAATTTAGTTTTATCTCGTGATTTGGGTCCAGGATCCAGCTTTGGGGCTGAAGTGAAGACAGTATCACGATGACTTAAGCATGTGCCCCAGTGGCAGCCGGGAAACAGAGCGTGCCTCTGCTAGTGGGCGGCCTGCTCTATCCCAGCTTGCTGAGTGGTCCACCATGTTGAGTGAGTGGCCAGCTCCCACTAGGATAATAAAAGGAATGCCTCAGAGTATTGAGGGTTAAGAAACCTTTTTATCTGAGGATAATTAAGAATAGATCTTTGTCTGACTGGTAAAATAAGGAACCATACATGTCTTCTGATGATAACTTTCTTTTTTACTTCTTAAAAAATGGTCTTTGCCTCTTTCTGTCTCTATTCAGTTACATATCTCCACATCGCTGCATTCTATACATAGAACTACCTACCTTACTTAATATACATACGGCCATACATCTCTGTACACAGTTACATCTATTCTCACATGTCTACACATCTTTCTTTTACATACATTCTCTTCTACATCTTTTTTTATGTAGCTTCTTCTTCCTTGTCTCCATTCAGTTATAATTCTCCACGCAGCCATAGCTACACATCTCATTTACATAGCTCTCTCACCATATAACATTGTACCTTGTCCCTACACACTTTCATCCAGCTCTTTACAGTTTCCATGTGTAGCAGCAGCTCTTTCACATAGCTTTATCTCTCACACACTCATAGACTTCACTCTTTGCTCACTCATGCTCTCATTCATTCATTCCCTCACATCTCTCACCCTTTCTTCTTCATCTCTCACTCAGCACACACACTCACACTCTGCATAGCTTCATCCCTACATCACTATGTTTCCTTCTTTATCTCCCATTCAGCACACACACACTCACACTCTGCACAGCTTCATCCCTGCATTGCTGTGTTTCCTTCTTTATCTCTCATTCAGCACACACACTGACACTCTGCATAGCTTCATCCCTGCATTGCTGCTGCTCTTACACACTCTCATTCATACATACTCATCCTCCTCCTCTCTTCCCCTCTACATTCCCTCTGCTTCCTGCATCTTTAGCCAAACTCTGGACAATTATATGTTACGTTTTCAGGGCCCAACTCATTCTCATAACACATGAAGTCATACAGTTTTTCTCTGGCTGGTAAGGTCACGAAGGCTGGCAAGTGAGTATATGTGCGGCCTTGCACATAACTTTTCCCCAGACAGCGGATGACATTGAAATTCAGGACTTAACAATAACAGTAGCAGATTGACCCTTGAGTGGTCAGGGTATGTGCAGAAAGTCAACTATTGCAGGGGCAGGGCTTAATGTGCCCAAAGATGTAAAACACATTACCAATGGGCTGCAGAAGGAACCTCACAGCTGTTCTTACTAGGGAGGCATAGCAGTGGCACCCGAAAAAGTTACAGACAGAAAACAACTGGTCATTAACAGTCAGTGACCCCACGGCCCTGCCAGACAGGGCTCCCCATCAGGGAATTACACGTCTGGTGGGACAACTTGCCTAACACTAGTTGTCACCTGCTGTATACTCCCATGGCTCTGGCAGTGTGGGACCTTTCTGAGTCCTCAGACACTGCTAGTGCGGCTTTGCTAATCTTCACATACTCAAACTGACAGATTAACTGTCACCCCAACTTTGAGCTTGCTGTCATAGAATCCTCAGAGCACTAATTTTGTAAGGTTTTTCTGTGTTTTTGAGCAGCTTGTTTTAGAGCTACTCTTAGTTGTTCCTACCTCGTATTCAAACTATTGATATTGATGTTTGGAAAACTTGCTAAGAAATTTGTTGCTTATCTGAACTGATGCTTTGTCAAACAGAGCGATTTACCTCGAGTCAAAACTGAGATCGATGCCCTGAAGAATCTGAGACATCAGCATATATGTCAGCTCTACCATGTGCTAGAGACAAAAAACAAAATATTCATGGTCCTTGAGGTTAGTGGTGGGTCCCAGACAGCCACAAGTCTTTGCTCACTTTTTCACTAGTTGAGAATTTTATCTTCTTACCTGAAAAATTAGAATCAGTGTTTGTTCCAGTTTCATTTCTGTTGCCATGATAAAGTAGTCAGAAGAAGTAACTTAGAGGAGGCAGGTTAGTCAGTGTAGCACAGACTTAGCCAAGCAGAGAGAAAGAAGGAAATGCCTGCTTGTCTGCTTGTGCTCAGCTTGACCTCCTCAGTCTTACACAGCTCAAGACCCCTGACTAGGGAATAGCGCCACCCAGAGTGGGCTTCCCACGTCAATGACTTATTAATAAAGGTAGTTCCCATAGACATGCCCACAGGCTAACCCAGTGTAGTCAGTCCTCACTGACTCTCTTCTCCCAGGTGGTTCTAGGTTTCATTAAGTAAATACAGCTAACCCTTAAATAACTTACCGGATCTTGTCTTTCACCTTTATGTGGGTTCCTGTCATCAAAACCACTTTCCTGGCCCTTTTTGTGCCTTTATTAGTATATGTTAATTATGCATAATATATTTCACTGTGACATTTAACATATATACATTTATATATATAAAATCTATTTTTATGTTTGAGTATTTTGCCTGTATGTCTGTCTGTACCGTGTGTGTGTGTGTGTGTGTGTGTGTGTGTGTGTGTGTGTGAGACTACAAGAGTGTGTTGGATCCCCTGGGGCTGGAGTGATAGATGGCTGTGAGCTGCCAAGTAGGTGCTGAAAAGTGAGCTCAGGTCCTCTGTAAGAGCAGCCAGTGCACCTAACCTCTCAGCCTTCTCTCCAGCGCCTGTGTAATGTTTTTTGACCATATTGATTCTCTTTTACTTCTCTCTGTTACCACTGGTCTCCTTCTTCTCAACTAGCCCCTTCTTCTATTTCCACATCTTTTTTTTTTTTTTTTTTTTTTTGAGGATTGCTTATAAGAGCATGGGTTCCTTACCAGTGGCTACATCATTGAAGAAGATGTTTCTCCTCCTTTATCAGTCATTAACTGTATAAATCCCAGAGAGGGGGCTTTGAAAGCCCTTCCTCTTAATTACTCTGTGTCTCCTATATTTATGTGTGTGTGTATATTTTGTGGTGTGGTGTGTTGCACACATGTGTTTGTGGGTATATGTGTTTGCATGTGTGCATGCGCAAACTCAGATGTCTTTCTAATATTCTTTCCCTTCTTTGTTAGGACAGGGTCTCTCACTGCACCTGGAATTCATTGTTTAGGTTAGGCTGGCCGGGGGCTCCAGGATCTGCTTGTCTTACCTCCTCAGTGCTGGGGTTATAGGTGTCTTTTGCCAACTGCAGGCGTTTATGTGGGTGCTTAGGGATCTGAACTCACTTCCTTATGGTTGTTCAGTGTGCACTACCTACAGAGCCATCTCCTTGGCCCCTAATAGGCTATTTTAGGAAGATTGAAAATCACTCATCTTTCGACAGTGACCAGCAATAATTACTGGAGAAACAATGATTATTGCTGCTTTTCATTTTTAATTTTAGATGACTCTACTAAATGTGAGTACTTTAACTTGAGAATGAATTTTAGTACTTTGTTGTAAAATTATAAAGCCCTGAGTGAGCTTTTTACAATCACAGTGGTGGTTGGTTTGACTTCTGTTTATTGGTAATAAAACTGTTCAATGGAAAAAATTATTGTTCTCCTTCCTGGAATAATTACTGAATTGTTAGATCCTGAGAGTGTAATTTCATATATGCTCACTCAATTCCCTCGTCTTTCAAGTCAAACTAATAGTGAGTCAGAATGGTTTTACGTCCTATTCCTGGGAAGTGATTTCTGTCAGCTGTAACTGTGTGACTCTTGCTGTTGAAGTACTGTCCAGGAGGAGAGCTGTTTGACTACATAATCTCCCAGGACCGCCTGTCGGAAGAGGAGACTCGAGTCGTCTTTCGTCAGATACTGTGTGCAGTTGCATATGTGCACAGCCAGGGCTATGCCCACAGGGACCTCAAACCAGTAAGTGACCCTGTCACAGATGTTCTTCTGAGAGTTGAGTGTGATCTGCCTCTTATTTTCAGGTATCCATGTGTTCTGTTTAAAAACCCACCAGTTTTGCTCCTTAGTTTTTTTTTAAGTCAGAATCTGTGACATTTATTTTTCTTTCTTAATATTCTCATTACCTGTCAGTTGTATGTGACATTGAATGCCCTTGGAGTCAAGATTTTACCCTTGGGAAAGATATGCCATTGAGCATTTTCCCCTCAGTGTTCTGCTTTTGTTTGAGACAATGTCTACATACGTAGCCTAGGCTGGCCCCAGCTTGAGATAGCCCTGCCTTAGTCACCCCAAATGCTGAGATTATATTTCTTTAATTTCGAACCATTACTCCCCGGGGGAGGGGAGCAGTTCAGTAGAACTGATGATTCTAATTTTAAAGGACTGATGAAGAATGTGAAATCTTTTAGTCTTTAGGCTCTAGTGTGGTTGATACTGGTATTTGTAAATGATGTATAAGGCAGGGTCAGGAGCCTAGACTAGGTCTGTGCTAGGATTATCACCTGTCCATGTTTTTAATAGTTCACTCTTGAGTATGAGCTCTGTGTAGTGTTAAACTAGCCTTTGGCAGAGATTGTCTTCACTTGTAGTTGGCCCTCAGCGGAATAAGGAGGAATGGTTTCTCCTCCTTTATTTTTTGAAAGTCTCTTACTGAGCCAGAGCTTGCTATTCTGGCTAGACAGTCTGGACAGTGAGCCTCAGGGATACTCATCTCTTCACCTCCCCAGTGCTGAGTTAGAGGGCTGTGTTTGTTGTCACCCTGGCTTTTTAATGGGTGCTGTCCACTGGGCAGATCTCTTTTTCTTTCTTTTTGTGGTTCTAGGGAATAAACCTGAGGTCTCAGACATGCCGGAAAAGTGCTCTTTCTCCGAGCTACATTTCTAGTTCCCAGTCTTCTCTCTCTCTCTCTCTCTCTCTCTCTCTCTCTCTCTTTTTTTTTTTTTTTGGTGGTGGTGGGAGGAGACAGGGTCTCATTGTGTAGCCCTGGCTGGTCTCAAACAGATCCACTAACTTCTGCCTACTGAATACTGGGATTAAAGGTGTGCACTTATCCTCAGCTCTGTTTTTTTCTTGTCTTTTCCTTAGGCTTTAATGATGTTTTAACTTACATTGGATCTTAGCTTTCAGTAGAAACAGCTCTAAATCATTTTAGAAATGGTTAAAGGTGGGATATGACATAAGGAAATCAGAATACAGTTACTCAATTATCTTTGTTTTCCCAGGAAAATTTATTGTTTGATGAATATCACAAACTAAAGCTGATTGACTTTGGTCTGTGTGCAAAACCCAAGGTAAGTGTGAACATAAAAATACACATGTCTATAAGCATACCTGTTGGTGTGTTGTTTTGCACTGACTTTCACTTAATCTTTATTGAGCTTAGTTACATCCAATTTGAAAAACGTTGAATTTTATTTTTAGCATTGGTAGTTTTATAAGTTTGCTAGATAATTCTGAGATGGAGCCAAGATTGTGAGCCACCACTGTAGGGCTAGGATTTGTCCCTACAGGTGAGCTATGAGAATCTGTAATGCCAGGTAGCCTGAAGCTATACTATAAATAGTAAATCCTGTGTTTGCAGTTTGAGTATGTCACCACTAGGCATGCCTTTGTTCATTTGTGTAGAAGTTGGGAATTCGGTGTGTATCTAGTTTTTATTACCCAGGTGGTTATGTAACTAAAAATTAGTTACACTCTGGGGTGATTCCCCTATCCTTGTGAAAGCAGAGGGGGAATGGAGGATGACCATGGGCTTCTACATTTATAGTGCTTGGAATTCCCCTAATTTGTATGCCATGGGTAAGTCATGGTGTTCTCTAGCATAACTTCTCTTTGAGGTGACTTTGAACTTCTCAGCTCTGCTGTCTGCAGCAGGTCTCCTGTGTGGCTGCTTGTTGGAGGCTTCCTTCCGGGTTCTCTAATGATGCCACTCCATTACTAAAATGAGCTGTCTACACTCATTAGGAATGTTGAAATTGCAGACTCCTCTCAGCCCTTTGTAGTCCCATGATTATTTCCTGCCCCTCAGAATTAGCAAGGTGTAGAGGGAAGCAGGTTTTGCCTCTTCAATTTTGAATGTCTGGTTCTTTCTGATTCTTCTCCCACTGATGTTTGTCTATTCTGAGATTATCAGTGGAGGCATGTGTCTGGGGAGCAGATGATTCAGAAGGCAGTTTAAAATTTCTTACAGATATAAAGCATATAAAGATTATCCTTTGACAGATAAGTTATATTCTCCACAGGGGTAGGTGGGGATGATTGTGGAAGATTCCCTTAGTGTTTTTTGTTTTTTTAAATGGCTGCCACAGATTCAACTCACATGGATACCATCTAAGAAAATGGGGGTGATCTGGGAAAGGTGGTCTCAACCTTTGTGGGGCTCTCACTTCTGGGCATGTTTCATTTGTAAACAAAATGTTAAGGTTCCTAGATCTTTTGCCCTGGTAGGGCTCAGCATGGGAGTCCAGCAGTACCTTCATTTTCATAAGGCCTGTTTTTGTGGGAGAGCAGGGGAGGTTGGCAGATCACCAATTAAGGTGGTGACTTCTTTTTTTTACTACAGAGTCTAGACCATAGATGAGGAGTGTATCTCATACTTACCAGTTGCTTCTTACTGTGAACAAAAAGGAGGTTCTTCTGTATTTGTAAAGGTTTTATGTTAAAGATAGGGACTTGAATTGTGCGGCTCTCCTTTGAATACTTGGTAGGAAGTCATAGGGGCCTAGATGGCTGTGAGGTGGGTTACTGTGCAAATGAGTATCTAGGGAAGTGTGGACTTGATTCCACTTAACTCGGGGAACTTTGGCTATCTTGGAATGTGGAACAAGCTCAAACTGGTCTCGAACTCAGAGATCTGCTTGCCTCTATTCTGGAATTGGAGTGTGCCACCATGCCACCATGCCTGGCATGGGATAGTTCTTCATCTAACTATTTTTTTAGTTCAAAGACTAGAGTATCAAACTTTAATTCCTTTAAAAGAAAAAAAAAGATTTATTTATTTATTTATTACCTATACAGTGTTCTACCTGCATGTATCTCTGCCTGCAGGTCAGAAAGGGGCACCAGATCTCATGGTTGTAAGCCACCATGTGGTTGCTGGGAATTGAACTCAGGACCTTTGGAAGAGCAGTCAGTACTCTTAACTTCTGAGTCATCTCTCCAGCCCCAAGTTTTAATGTTTATTTTTGTTTTTTGAGACAGATCTCATACAGTCCAGACTAGTCTCAAGCTTTTTATGTAGTTGAGCCTGGCCTTGAACTCCTGACTGCCTTGCTTCTACTGCCCAAGTGCTGGGATTACAAATGTACACACCATGCCTAACTTGAGATTTACTGTTCTTGTGGGCTATAACTAATCATGTTTCATCTTTATGTTACTGTAGGGCAACAAGGACTACCATCTACAGACATGCTGTGGGAGTCTTGCTTATGCAGCACCTGAACTAATACAAGGCAAATCGTATCTTGGATCAGAGGTAATTGTTACTGATCAGTTTGAGGACATGTTTCTGTTATCCTTGTTGTAGTGGCTTTTTGTATAAAATGTGTTATAGTTTTAACTGGCTAGATAGTGAGGTTTGGCTCAATGTTAATGGTGGCATACCCAGTTTTCTTCCTTCCTTCCTTTCTTTCTTTTTTAAAGATTTATTTATTATGTATACAGTGTACAGAAGAGGGTACCAGATGTCATCACAGATGGTTGTGAGCCACCATGTGGTTGCTGGGAGTAGAACTCAGGTCCTCTGGAAGAACAGTCAGTGCCCTTAACCGCTGAGTCATCTCTCCAGCCCCCGGCATACTCAGTTTTCAAAGGTTGTTTATTAGCACAGAAAAAACTACGCTGCATGTGTAGCTGACAGGCAAAGCCAGTGGATCCTGTCAAGTGTCCCTGCTCAGAAGGCCTGGCTTTGAGTCTTTTGCCTCTTTTATTCTCTGGAGGATGTTAGGTGTTGTTAGCGTTTGTGTTGTAAAGAAATATAGCAGGACTTGTTAGAAGCTTAGGAGTTGCTGGGCCGAATGTCTCCTGTCTGTCATATAATCTTGTATAGTGGGGCCTTTGGAGGGGAAACAGCATTAAGTGGCAGCTGGTCCCAGCTTTCTTTACCTGCAGAATCCACTTTCCTGTGGAACATCTCTGGGGAGAAGTGCTATGTGAGAGAACTTTGGAAATACCAGCTTCTTAATTTAGAACAGGGTCGATAGGAATTTGTATATTTATAGTGATTTCATTTTGACCTTAAAGTAGTGTGCAAAAATAGAATTAAGAACTTTGGTATATTTTTATTTAAATTTGTAATTATTTAATTTTTTTATTTGCTTCTTTTTTGGAACCTACATATTATGCAGATCCCTTTTTAAAAACCATATGAATGTAAAATGAACATTTATAACTATGTTTATTTTCTTATTTTTATTTTTACTTGTATTTTTTTTCTGGATATATCTGTGAAGATATTTCCTTTTTTTTTCTTTATTGTTTTTTGAAAATCAATATCAAACTTTATATAAAAAAGCAAAACAACGAGGATAGAAAAAAACCCATACAGTAATAAAACTTCTCTTTTCTCTAAAATACATGAAACATAAAAAATAAAATCTAAAGCTCCCCAAGCCAGGTTAGGCTCAGCTATAGATGAAGAAAGTACAGTAGGTCACAGCTGATGCCCACGGATGCCCTATGGCCACCACAAATTTCTGCTGAGCAGTCCTTCTACAGTCAAATTAGAAGAGTTTTGTGTGTGTGTGTGCTTTAAATCACTTTATTCACCCATCATCTTTTAATAAAATAAGAATGTTTTTGCTTAAAGTCCACTAATGAGTGAGTACATCCCCTGCTTATCCTTCTGGGTTTGTGAGACCTTGCTCAGGAGGATATTCTCCAAATCCATCCATTTACCTGCAAATTTTAGTATATCATTTTTTCTTACTGCTGAGTAGTACTCCATTGTGTAGATGTACCACAGTTGGTTAATCTATTCTTCAGTTGAGGGGCATCTAGATTGTTTCCAGGTTCTTGCTATTATGAATAATGCTGCTGTGAACATAGTTGAGCTAATGCTTTTGGGATGTGGAATGTGCATCTTTAGGGTATATGCCCAATAGTGGTATTGCTAGATCCTTGGGGAGAGTGATTTCCAGTTTTCTGAGAAACTGCCATACTGCATTCCAGAGTAGCTGAACAAGTTTATACTCCCACCAACAATGGAGGAGTGTTCCCCTTGCTCCACATTCTCTCCAGCATAGGCTGTCATCTGTATTTTTGATTTTAGTCATTCTGACAGGTGTAAGGTGGTATCTCAAAGTTGTTTTGAATTGTATTTCTCTGCTGGCTAAAGATGTTGAACATTTTTTCAAGTGCCTTTCAGCCATTTGTAATTCTTCTGTTAAGAATTCCCTTTTTAGTTCTGAACTCCATTTTTTAATTGGGCTATTTAGGGCTTTGGGCTCTAGTTTTTTGAGTTCTCTATATATTTTAGAGATCAGTCCTCTGTCACTTGTTGGGTTGGTGAAAATCTTTTCCCATTCTGTAGGCTGTCATTTTTGTCCTATTGACAGTGTCCTTGGCTTTACAGAAGCTTCTCGGTTTCAGGAGGTTCCACTTATTGATTGTTGTTCTTAGCATCTGTGCTACTGGTGTTATATTTAGGAAGTGGTCGCCTGTGCCAATGCGTTGGAAGGTATTTCCCACTTTCTTTTCTATCAAGTTCAGCATAGTTGGTTTTATGTTGACGTCTCTGATCAGAACCTAACCCTAACCCAAAAAACTTGGATTTGAGTTTTGTGCAGGGTGATAGGCTTGGATCTATTTATGTGCTAGGCTTTCATGGATGAGCATGACCTTAAGCATCTCTTGGCAGCCATCTATTACACTTGCAGCAGCAGTGTCTTTTTGGCCATGGCAGTGGGGTAGGGTGGATCTGAATGTTGAATACACCTGAGTCCCTGCCTCTGGCAGACTTGGCAGTGGCAGAGGAAATGCTTATTCATTTATTTTAGAAGAATAGTTTATTGATTATGCTTCAAGAGCGCAGCAGTCTGGGCAGTAAGTGGAGTGCTGTCTATAGTACTGTGTGTATATATGTACGTATATGTATGGATATTTTCTGAAAGTCAGGAAGGACCTTTTCTTTTTTTTTTTTAAACTTTATTTATTTATTTATTTGCCTTGGTGTTTGCCTGGAACTGGAACTACAGACAGTTGTTAGCTGCCATGTGGGTGCTGGGAATCGAACCCGGGTCCTCTGGGAGAGCTGACGGTGCTCTTAACCACTGAGCCATCTCTCCAGCCCCGACCTTTTCTTTTTATAACGTATAGGAGATTGAATTTTGGGCCTTGAGAAACCCTTTAGTCTTCGTTGTTTCTGTTTTTTAATATTTTGAGACAGGATCTTCTATTTTCAGTTGGAAAGCTGAATTGTACAAACTCAGGTCTTCCTGCCTCAGCCTCCTGAGGACCTTTTCTTTTTGGTGTGTGTATGTGTGCTTATAGGTGTACATGCATTAAATCTGAAGTTGGCATCAGTCTGCATTATTGAGGCAGAGTCTCGTACTGAGCTCTGCAGTTTCCCAATTCCAGCTAGGTTTGGCAGCCCTTGTTTTGTGGCTTCCAGGTGCTAGGTTTGGAAGTCACACTGCCTAGCTTTTATGTGGATTTGGGGATCGAAACTCCCATCCTCATGCCTATATGGAAAGGTATTTATTCAGAGCCAAACCCGTTTCGTATCCTAAGCTGGTCGGTACATCACTGTGGAGCTCAGACTGAACTTGAATCTTTGGGTGTTCTTGCCTCATCCGTCCCTCACCAGTGCTGGAATTACAGATTTAAGCCATTATGCTACCCACCCCTCCAAAATGGGTTGCCTGTACTTATGATACTCTATATCTTTATTGCATCGGTTACTTTATTTCTTTAGCTCTATTTCCATGTATTTACGTACATACATATTGTGCATGCAGATGAAGACCAGAGAACAGTTTATAGGAGTTGGTTTTCTCTCTTTTCTTCCACTATGAGGGTCCTGGGGATTGACTTTATGATGTTAACCTTGGCACCATGCTTCTTTGCCTGCTGATCCATCTTGCTGACTCTCGAGGGCTTTTTAAACCTGGAAAACTTAAGCATTCTTCATTTTTCTTCCCTCCTTTGCCCAAGACAGGATATCACAAAATATCTCCAGTTGGCCTGAAACTCACTATGTAAATCAGGCTGGACTCACAGAGCCCCTCATCTGAGTGCTGGGATTAAAGGTGCACACTACAATATCTGACTTGTTTGTGGAACATAAGGATTTCATATGACTCAGGGTATGAACTTGCTATATAGCCAAGGCTGACCTTGAACTTCTGATCTTTACTTCCCAAGTGTTGAGATGATGTACATGTGCCACTATGTTCAGTATATATGGTGCTGGGGATAAACCAAACGCTTCATGCATTCTAGGCAAGTATTTTACCAGCTGAACTACATCTCCCAACTCTTTTTTGTTTTTTAACTTTGGAAAAATGTACATAATACAAAGTCTACCATGGTAACTGATTTGCAGTTCAGTTTGTCAGGTACAGTCACATTGTTGTGCAACAGAACTCTCCAGTTCTGTTTACTGTGTAGAGCTAGAGCCTCCTCATGTCTTGCTAACCCCTCTGGTTTTTGTCCTAGTCTCTGTGTCTCTGAATTTGGTTATCCATATCACATATAATTTTAATAATCTTTTTCTTACTATCTTATTTCACTTAACATGTCTTCAGGGTTTATCTGTGTTACAGCATGTGACAGACTTGAGGCTTGTCTTAAAAAAAAGTTGATGTATATATGAGGGTGTTCTCTGAATCTGGCTGGAAGCCAACAGTCCAGTGCTATTGTTCTGTCCCTGCTCTCCTTGGAGCTGGACAGGATGCCCAGCTTGTTACATGGTCCTGGGATTCTAACTCTGCCCCTTGTAGCTGT
Source organism: Sigmodon hispidus (assembly GCA_004025045.1). Taxonomy (NCBI): domain Eukaryota; kingdom Metazoa; phylum Chordata; class Mammalia; order Rodentia; family Cricetidae; genus Sigmodon; species Sigmodon hispidus. The sequence goes on along the minus strand of PVIH01007461.1, from coordinate 28,728 downwards.
GTAGCAGACACTTAACTATTTAGCCATCTCCCTTTGTCCATGTGAGTTTGACTTTCTTTTTTTGTAAGATAATGTCTTAACTGTACCAAGGAGTTCATTAGCATTCTTTTTTTTAAAAATTTATTTATTTATTAAGTATACAGTATACAGAAGAGGGTACCAGATGTCATCATAGATGGCTGTGAGCCACCATGTGGTTGCTGGGAATTGAACTCAGAACCTCTGGAAGAATAGTCAGTGCTCTTAACCTCTGAGCCATCTCTCCAGCCCCCATTAGTATTCTTGAAAGATGCAGAACTCAGGCCTGTACCCTTGGAGATTTTGGTTTGATTGTTTAAGAATGGTGCTTCATTTTAAAGTGAGCAGTTTTGAGGTAATTCTGGTATTTATCCTGCCTAGGACATGTTCCATGGTAGGGTCTCTAAAGCTTCAAATTTCTCATGAGAAATGTTTCAGATTTTTTCTTTCCTTCGGTTATTTTGATCTTGTTAGTTGATAGGTTTATTTATATTTGCTTTGGCTTATGATTTTGGTTAACTAGTGTGTTCTCTTAGCTAATTTGAAGCAGTGTTGGGAGAGGCCTGATTGAGTTAACTGGAAATTCTCTTTCTTTCCAATAGGCTTTGGTAGCTCTCCTCCAGCTCTTTACAGTTCCCATGTGTAGCAGCAGCTCTTTCACACAGCTTTCTGTCTCACACACTCATTCACACACATGCACTTCTTCCATGTCATTCACTCTTTGCTTCCTCTCTCATTCATTCATTCTCTCATATATTTCTTACTCTTTCTTTAGGCCTCTTCATCATCTCCCATTCAGCACATACACTCACACTCTGCATAGCTTCACCCCTGCATTGCTGCTGCGCTCACACTCTCACTCATACACACTCATCCTCCTCTCTCTCCCCCTCTACATTGCCTCTGCTTCTCCCCCAGCCAAACTCTGGACAATTATATGTCACATTTTCAGGGCCCAACCCATTCTCATAACACATGAAGTCATACAGTTTTTCTCTGGCTGGTAAGGTCGGTCACAAAGACTGGCCAGTGAGTGTATGTGCGGCCTTGCACATAACTTTTCCCCAGACAGCGGATGACGTTGAAATTCAGGACTTAACAATAACAGTAGCAGATTGACCCTTGAGTGGTCAGGGTATGTGCAGAAAGTCGACTATTGCAGGGGCAGGGAGTGTCTCAAAACAGCCTGGCCTTGATTTAGTAATAAACAACACTTGGGAATTAGTCTTTGAGTATTTTCTGCAGGAGCAGTTTAGTCTGTTGAATTTGTTCTGAAGTCTAAGATTATTTGTCTTTGAGAATGAAAATACTATTTCTTTCCTGTGTCAGTAAAGAAGAATATTCTAATATTATTCCTATACATCAGAATTGTACAGATTAAACAAATCAACTTTCTGACTATCCACAACTGTAAGTGTCCCCAAAGATGTAAAACACATTACCAGTGGGCTGTGGAACGAACCCCACAGCTGTTCTTATTAGGGAGGCATAGCAGTGGCATCCAAGAATGTTACAGATGGAAAACGAGTGGTCATTAACAGTCACTGAACCCATGGCTCTTCCAGGTGGGGCTTCCTATCAGGGAATTATACATCTGGTGGGTCGAATTGTCAAACACTAGTTATCACCTGCTGTATTCTCTCATGGCCCTTGGCAGTTTTAAGTGTTTCCTCTTTTATTTTTCTTTGTAAAAAAATGCGGTTCTTTCTTATAAATTTCCCAGAGATTAAATGAGGGTTTAAGGTATGACTTAAAGTAGACACTCTGCTAGGACTACTTCCCCAGCAAGTGAGCTGTAGTAGACTTCTCTAAAGGAATAGAACTGACAGAATGGAAAACAATACGGATTTATTAGGCTTATTTATAGATTGTAGTTCTCATAATTCAATAATGGCTGTCTCATATCAGAAAGGTCAAGAATCTAGTAGTTGTGCAGTCCATGGGGCTTGAGTATTTTTGCAGTCCCAGTCTGGTTGGTGCAATAGGATCTGCATTGGAATCCTGCCAGTACTGGATATAATACCAGTCACAGCAACAGGATAGACAAATTTGCCAGTGAGAGTCAGGATGAGCAGCAAAACCAAAAGCATTATATTTCCCTGCCCTTTGATACAGGCTGCTGCTAGAAGATGTGGCCCAGACATAGGGCTGGCGGGGTCTTCCCACCTCAAATATTTGATCACACAGCAGCAGCACCTTGGTTTTAGTTGATTGCAGATGCAGTCAAGTTGACAACCAAGATTAGCCACCACAGGAGCCATGACTAATAATGTGGCATTCTTATTGATCAAAGCCAAGGACTGCTTGAGTAGTTACTGCTCAGGACTCATGAGACTCAAGATATCTCAGAAAGATAGAAACCTTCTGGACTTTAGGATTTGGTTTGCTGCTGTATAGCAGGCTAATTTCTAGCCTACATGTTTGAAAAGTGAACTGTTGAATTCTATTAAGACCTCTCTACATACAGAGGATTTTACAGCACAGCTTATTTACATTTGCAGATGCCAGGAAGTTTTTGACATCTCTCTACATGTTTACCTAACCCTCATATGTAACCTTAGTCCCTGTAGCCTTAAAATTGTCTCTGAGAATCAGAGACCTGGCTTCATTTCCTTATCATGGCTCAGTTTCCAGCCATTTGGGAATTATTTTCTGTTCAGTGTTAGTATGTAGTTAGAGGCGTCTTCCATTGAGTCAGTGACTTTGGACAAATCTTCTTTTCTAGGCTTCGTGTTCACTGTCTGTAGAATTAACAAGTTGAATTAGCTGGTTTCTTAGTCCTCTTCCAGCTTTGTGAAGACTTTGTGATTCTCTCTGTGTCTTGCCTTTTTGAAATGTGTTTTAATGCTATTTTTATCCCTCTTAGGCAGATGTTTGGAGCATGGGCATTCTCTTATATGTGCTTATGTGCGGATTTCTACCATTTGATGATGATAATGTCATGGCTTTATACAAGAAGATTATGGTGAGTATTATGGTTATAGAATTTCAGAAAAAAAGCTGTTCTGCATATTGTATGCTTCCATGGATAAAAGTACCAAAAGGCAAATATATTCCGGGCTGTTACGAGTTAAGACTATAGGTAGGTAGTATTTGGCCATGGTTTGAAAGGAATGGAGTTGGAGGCTGCTCCCCCTCCACCCCCTTTTTCCATTCTGTTTTTTTTTTTTTTTTTTTTAAGACAGAGATTCTCTGTGTATCTCTGGCTGTCCTGGAACTCACTCTGTAGACCAGTATGGGCTTGAACTTAGAGATCCTCTTGTCTCTGGTTCCTGAGTCCTGAGACTAAAGGTGTGCGACATCACTGCCTGGCATGTCTGCTTTTTCTTGATCTGGATGCCAGTCACACTTCTTTATTCAGTTTTTTAAAACTTACCAAGATACATGTTTATTTTACACACACACACTTTTATACTCCTCCAGTACTTACTCAATAAAAAGTTTAACAAAACACAAGCTGAAAGTGTTCTGTATTTTAGACTGCTGCAAAATGAAATAAGTATGTAAGATCCTTTTCTTGGTAAGAGTTGTATGTATCTATGTGTATGTTAATACCTGTGTATGTTTATGTGTATGCTCATTCATGGATCAGCATATGAGGCAAGATATAGACAAAGGATGAAACTGTCTTCTAGGGTCTTTTCTTGTTGGAGTCAACCACAAGGCTGTCTAAACAAGGAAAGGGTGAAGAATGCCATATAATAACCAGGGGATAAATAAAAGTGGCAGCAACTGATGAAGAATTAAGAATTGGGCAGGATGTTTATAAAAAGTGCTTTTGGTAGAGTAGCCAGTAAAGCAAGTGCATAGTGATGGAGAAATGCAGGGAGGAATGTTGAGAATTGTTTGGTGAGACTGTGGTGTCTTCTTGCACCTTTATTCAAGGAGACCCTAGCTCAACAGAATTGAAATGCAGTCCTAGTTGGCCTGGGGCTCCCTATGGAATACCAAATCTAAGGACCCTGGATTCAATCTGCATTTTAAAAAAATCAGTAGTTTTTCTTCTCCTAAGTTGTAAAAAACTCTTTAGAATTGATGCCTACATCAGTAAGAGTAATTTCAGGAAGAGATGCAATTGTAGGGATCCGACTCCTTGAAGGCCGAATAACTAATCCTGCAGGTTTGCTGATAAATAGAATCATGGCGGAGCCATGGCCACTGCCTTGGCAGCATGTGTGCATTTTTCCTTCTTGGGAAAGGACAGAGATGGGCATGGAACTGAAGCCAGCCTCCTGGAGCCTGCTGGTGTGGCCAGCACAGTCTGAATTTCCACCTGCCCCTTCCTAAGCTTTCTTTAAGCTTTGTGGGCTGTCAGCTGTGGCTGTGACTTCTGCTTGCTGAGTGTGGCAGCACTTCCTGTCACAGCTGTATCACCCAGAATAGGGTTGTGTCACCCTGGAGCTTTGTTGTTAGTTGACAGAGTGCAGCCTTGGTCTTGGCAGGTCAGGAACATTTTCTAGTTGTGTTTTTAATAAACACTAGATTGTCTAGAACTCTTTTCTCTTCTGATCTTTCCTGCAAAGTACATTTATGTTTCTTGTTCTGAAAAAAAGGTCTAGTATTATATATAAGGTGCTATTTTATTATATTGTATGCTTCTTTTGGGAATGTGATGCCAAAGTAGTAAACTGATATTTCCAAGGATGAGCTGACTAAATCTGATGACTGGTATAGAGCAGAACCTTATACCCCCAGAATCCTAGGTGAGTGTTCTCTTTCTGAGTTCCATCCCAGCTCTCGTCTCCCAAAAGTTCCAGAAAGAGTGTAGGGCTGTATAATCACAGGAGCTATACTTGTGCAAAGACTCTTGGGAACTTTCACTTTTTAACTCCTTGGATACATGGTGTGATCTCTTTATGGTGGGAGGAGCCTTTGGAAAAATACTTTGAAGAGCAGTTCATGATGTTGGCTGCATGTCAGAATCACCTAGGGCATTTGAGAGAATGTTGATTTTAGCCCTTAGGATATCTGAGCCACGTGGCATTTTTAATGAGCTTGGTGTTATTATTACCAAAATTGATAAAAACATGAACAGCATCAACCTCTTATAAAATTGACTTGATTTATAAGAGATCAGGCCCCAGCAGGGCCTGAAGGCACAATGAAACTCCATGAAAAAGTTGCCAAAATGACTATAATTTCTAATTCTGTTAAAATGCCTTCTCCTGCTAATACCTCATGTGGTATTTCCTGTTATTGGTTGACTAATGAAAAAATACTAGGTCAAGGTTTTGTAGTGAATAGCAACTACTATCACTTTGACATACAAGCCTGGCCTCTTGGGCAGCATAGATTTAATAATCACCTATGGTTTAGGGGAACCAATATTTTGGGCATGGCTGGAGATCTAGTTTAAGATTGGGAAGCACATACACAAATCACGTGGCATTTTTAAAATTAAAGACTACTTTGACTATGTGCTTGACAAATTAACTTCTTTGTATCTTAGTTTCTTTCTGTAAAATGGGAGTAATATACCTATAACATAGGGCTCTAAGGACTTAGTGAATTAGCTTATGAGAAGCATTGAGTAGTGTGCACTAGACATCAGCAGTTATTATTAACAAATTTCTGAGTGTTTTTTCTAAGACTTAAAATTATTCAGGGATTAATATGCCTTTTATCTTTTTAGAATTTATATGTTGGCTGGGAGGTGGTGGCACAGGCCTTTAATTCTAGCACTCAGGAGGCAGGGGCAGGTGAGTCTCTGAGTTCAAGGCCAGCCTAGCCTACAGAGTAAGCTCCAAGTGTGTAACCAGAAATACACAGAAAGACCCTGCTCAAAAAAAAAAAAAGCAATGATGTTGGGTTGTGGTGGTGGTTTAATCCCAGCAGACAGGCAGATTTCTGTGGGTTTAAGGCCAACCTGGTTTATAGAGCAAGTTCCAGGACAGCCAGGGCTGTACAGAGAAGCTCTGTCTTGAAACAAAACAAAAATTTGTAATGATGATGATGTGTGTGTCTGTGTGCATGTATGCATCCGTGATGTTTGTAAATGGGCCTGTAGTTGTGCCATAGCATGCATGTGGAAGTCAGAGGACATGATTTGATTTAGGTTTTAAAGATTTATTATATTAAATTATGTGCATATTTGTGTGTATGCATATGAGTGCCGGGGCCTGCAGAGGCCAGAAGACGGTGTCAGACCCCTGGGAGGAGCTGGAGTTACGGTCGTTGTGAGCTCCCTTCATATGGATGTTGGGAGAGAGCAGTAAGTGCTCCTAACGACCAGGGGAATGAGATGGGATCAGGGTTAGGGATGATAGGGGCTCAGGAAGAGATGGGGCAGTGCAAGTCGGGAGAAGGAAAGGGTGGGGACATGGCTGCTTTATCTCTTAAAACGTACCGGCTGGGGGCTCGAGAGGTGGCTCAGGTTCAGTTCCCAGCAACCACATGGCAGCTCACAATTGTCTGTAGTTCCAGTTCCAGGGATCCAACACCCTTCACAGACATACTGTCAGGCAAAACATCAATGCGTATAAGGAAGAAAAGTACTGGATGACCTGTCTGAGCATTTTTCTCTTAAGTGGCTTTTGGTCACTTTTTTTTTCATTTTATTTTATTTTATTTTTTATTTATTTATTTTTTTAAACTTTATTTATTTATCTGTTTGCCTTGGTGTTTGCCTGGAACTGGAACTACAGACAGTTGTTAGCTGCCACGTGGGTGCTGGGAATCGAACCCGGGTCCTCTGGAAGAGCAGCCAGCGCTCTTAACCGCTGAGCCATCTCTCCAGCCCCTATTTTATTTTTTTAAGATTTATTTATTATGAAGCCTGGAGAGATGGCTCAGAGGTTAAGAGCACTGAGTGTTCTTCCAGAGGACCTGAGTTCAATTCCCAGCAACCACATGATGGGATCTATGATGACATCTTCTGTATACTGTATACATAATAAATAAATAAATCTTTAAAAAAATTATTTGTTATGTATACAATATTCTGCCTGCACACCACAAGAGGGCATCAGATCTCAATACAGATGGCTGTGAGCCACCATGTGGTTTCTTGGTTTGAACTCAGGATCTCTGAAAAACCAGTCAATCCTCTTAACCTCTGAGCCACCTCTCCAGCCCAACTATGTTTTAGCATGGCACAAAAAGTAACTGATGCCAGAGGGACAGTGAAGCAGGAAGAGGTAAAGCACTTTGAAGTCACCCAGTTATTGGCAGAGTTGAGAATGGGCTCAGGTGGTTCGGGATCAGTCTGTACACCTGCCATGCTATAGTGAGTTCCAAGAATGCTAGCGCCTGTCCTATGTGTTGCTAAGCTACATAGCTTAGAAGTTTGTACTGTATAGAATTCTTTGGTTAATAATTTTGATGTCAGAAGTAGTAGGGACCCATTCTCTTTCTTGAGGCACCGAGGGCTCTGACCCAGGGCCCTGTATAGCTAGGTCAGTGTTCCATTATTGAGCTACACCCCAAGCCTAATTTTTTCCTTTGTCAGAAATTTAAAAGATATCCTTTTGTTCTTAAAAAATTGTGAAGGTGGTATAGAGTGTCCATTTACCCCTCACTCACTTTTCTGTCATTATCCATTACATGGGACATTTGTCAATCTAATGAAACTAATGCTGTTCATTATTATTAACTAGACTCTTATATTTGGGTCTCAAATGTCTTTCTTTAATGTCCTTTGGTAGTTTAGATTCCTTCATTTTCTTTCCTTAGCTCTGCTCTAGAATACCTTCTAGAGATTCAACATTACTTTTCCTCATGAGATTAACTGCTTATTTCAATACTATGTATTACTAATCCATCATTTTTTGCAATTTCTTGAACTGAGTTAATTTCTTTAGACTTACTTTATTTTATGTGTGTAAACACCTGCATGCACATGCATGGTGTCTGTGGATGTAAGATGTAAGAAGAAGGCCTCAGATTCTCAGATGGTTGTGATCCACTATGTGGGTTGTGGGTATCAAAGCCAAGTCCTTTGTAAGAGTAAGTGCTCTAAACCACTGAGCTATCTCTTCAGCCCCTTTTAATAGTACCGATCTCTTGCTATTGATGCCTTCCTGTCTACAGCTTCAAATGGTCCTTTTCTGCCTAGCCTATGCATTTTCCAAATCCCTCTACCCTGCTGTTGCTTCTGTTTCTCACTAGTAACACCAGTCAGCAGTGACCATGCTACAGCTTGGGTGCTGTGCTGTTTTGAAATATCTTTAATTAGATTGTTCCTTTTAAATTCAGTCTCACCAAAGTCTTGGGATATATATATATAGATACAGACTCTGGCCTCTGTCTGTAGTAACATCGACGTTCTTCTCTGGGCTCTCCCCAGTTCTGCACTAAACTCTTCCTGCAGTATTTTAAGCTTGTCCTATTCTAGTTCTGCAAACTCTTTGAAACTGTGATAAAGTGCACTATAGAGCAGTTTATATAGAAGACCTGCCATTAGTTCACTTTCCTGTTGTATCCTTCATGGTCAGGAGAGCATGATCTAGTGGTTCCCAGCGTGGGCAGGAAGCAGAGTGCAGAGGAGAGCAGAAGAGCCCCGGAGCAAGGGACCCTACGTTTTAGTTTTGTTTCTATTGCTGTGATGATATGTCTTGACAAAAGCAACTTAGAGGGGCAGGCTTACCTCACAGTTCCAGATTAGGCTCCATTGCTATGGTGAGGTCAGCAGCAGGGGTTTAGACAGTCCTATCACATCCTCTGTCAGGAGCGGAGAGAAATGAATGCAGTTTGCTCACTTGTTTGCTTATGCTCATCTTGGAGTTCCCACAGTTCAGGGCTCCTTGCCTAAGGAGTGGTGCTGCCAAATGGGCTGGGTTTTCCCCTCGGCAGTTAATGTAATTAAAATCCTGTACAGACATGCCACAGGCTCACTCAGTGTAAATAGTCCCTCACTGAGACTCTTTCTAAGTGATTCTAGATTATGTTAAGTAGACAGTTAAAACTGACCATTATGGTCATCTATTTCTTCCAGTTATGCCCCACTTCCTAAAGTTTCCAGAATCTCCCAAAGTAGCACTACCAGGCACAGACCAAACCCCTATCCACTTTATATCCAAAATGTAACACCAGCCATCTTTTTAATTCTTTGGACCCGTGAGTCTTGGCGCCTTTCTTTTGGAAAGTATTCTTGTTGAATTGCAGTAGATATTAATAGTAGAAGATCTAAGGTTTAAAGAAGAGCTGGGCAGTAATGCCACCCCTTCAATCCCAGCACTTGGGAGGCAGGGGCAGCCAGATCTTTGAGTTCAAGGCCAACCTGGTCTACAGAGCTAGTTTCAGGACAGCCAAGACTACACAAAGAAACCCTGCCCTGGGGGTTGGGGGAAGAATGAAGTATCTCTTCAAATACTGATAATAAATGACATTTGGGCTGTGTTGCTCAGTGGGCTGGCAGCATGGTTTAGCAGGAAGGGGTGCTTATTGTGCAAGCCTGGTGTCCTGAGCTCAGGTTCTGCAGCCTTCGAGGAAGCGGAGCACTCACCCCGAGAGTTGTCTCCCGATTCTTCTTAGACACATGGTGAGTGCTCCCCATACTTCACTAACAATAATACAATAAAATTAACAAGGCAAGGCACAGAGCTGTGTGGAGCATACTGCAGTCTGAAAAACAGAATAGAACTTGGGAATCTTCCCTTTTTCCCATGACAGGAAATACTAGAAGCTGATGGCTGTGCAGTCTGTGGAGGACATTAGGACAGTGGAGTCGGGGAGACTTTGCTCTGTGTGCCTCCTCAGTTTCAGTCAGTATTACAGGGTTTTACCCTTTGTGGCCTTCTCGCTCTGGCTGCTACTTCCCTTACTGTGTTGAACAGAAGTGATGAAAGTGAGCAACTCGGGCTGCAGAGATGGCTCAGCAGTTAAGAGCACTGACTGTTCTTCCGGAGGACCTGAGTTCGATTCCCACATGGCAGCTCACAGCTGTCTGTAGTTCCAGTTCCCAGTTCCAGGCAAATAAATAAATAAAGGTTTTTAAATTGAGAGAGAGAGAGAGAGAGAGAGAGAGCGCGAGCGAGAGCACAACTCTTGGATTTTGTTCTTTCTGAGTAAATGTTTTAATTTTTATTTTTTATAGTGTTTCACCTACATGTATATCTGTCTGTGTGAGGGTGTCGGATCCTCTGGAGTTGTGAGCCACCATGTGGGTGCTGGCAACGGAACCTGGGTCACTTGGAAAATCGGTCATCGTTCTTAACTGCTGAGCCAGCTCTCAAGCCCCCCTCCCCCTTTAATATATAAATGCATAGTCTCATGTGACCCAGGCTGACCTTAAAGTTTTGTTTTTAAACTTCATTTATATACTTGTTTGGGGGTGGGGCCATTGTGTATGTGTGGAGGTCAGAAACAACTTGTGGGAATTGTTTTTTTTTCCTAATCTGTTGATCCCAGGGATTGAATTTGAATTGTCAGGCTTGGCAAGCACCTTTCCCTACTTGCTCTGCCATCTACTGGCCCGAGGGGTTAGGTGTGTGTGTGTGTGTGTGTGAGAGAGAGAGAGAGAGAGAAGGGTTTCACTATGTAGCCTTGGCAGTCTTACTATGTAGTCTAGGCTTACCACAGTCTTACAGAGCTTTGTCTGCCTGCCTCTTCCTCCAGTGTGCTAGGCTTAAAGGCATACACCACCATATCCAGTTGTGATTTGTATTTGAAGTGATGTCTGATACTATACCCCAGGTTGTCCTGGAGTTCCCTCTGTAGCCCAGGCTGGCCTTACTGCCTGCAGCCCTTCTGCCTCACTTAGTTCTGGGTGCTGAGATTATAGGTAGTCACTGCACTCAGCTCTTTGCTACTCTTAGAGGGAAGCTTCAGGGCGCTGCTGAGGCATATGATGTTAACCCTAGGTTTTCATTGTGTTGAGGGAGTTCTTGTCTATTCCTGTCGTGTCAGGTGCTTTTATGGAGTGGTTAAATTTTGCCATGTGCTTTTCTGTATCAGTTTAGATGATGTGTTTTTCTCCCTTGTATTTTGTTAATGTGATTTTGATATGTTGAACAATCCTCAGACCTTGTAATAGACTGTATTGTATAGTCATGGTGTTTATAATTCTCTGAATGTGCTGTTTGTTTAACTTGTTTTTTGAGGATTGGTACTTTATAGATAGGCTGGTACATTTTTAGTGAGCTGCTGTGGAGTGGGGAGGTGATTATGCTGGCTAGCCGTGCATCTCTGTAGGTGTACAGAAAAAGAGGAACTGTGCTGATTTATTTGCCAGGTTCTGTTAAAGAGGATACTGTTACTGTGTGTACTGGTGTCTCTACTGTGAGGGTAGAGACATCTTCCAGCTACCCAAGCTCAGAGCCCTTCCTCACAACTACTAGTCACGATTTCTCAGCTCTGTAGTTGCTAGACTACAAAACCCACAGGTGCTGAGGGGAGACATGATCTTCTACCTCAAGCTTATGTTTGTACCTATTGACTGGAATGTTCCCAGGCATCCCTTCTTTTCAGGTTTACCATGGTTACAAGTTCACTGCCCTAGTTCACGTTAGGTGCTGCTGTGCACCAGCTTTCCACTAACTGGATGGCATGGCCTCCTGACTAGTTCTGGTTTTGTTTCAGTATTGCTGCAGCATCCCAGTAATCAGTGATTTCTAGGGTCCATTCCTACTCTCTGTAGCCTTGAATATTTTTTGTTTAAATTTAAGAAAGTTTTTAATTCATTTTGCATGCCATCACAGATCCCCTCTCAATCTCCTCCTACTGCCAGCCTTTCCCCGACTCCCCAACTCTGAGTTCTTTGTTTTGTTTTTCTTACTGTTATGTTGAAATTTTAAATGCTGATTCTTCTATCATGTATTGCTACCTGCCACTGTCAGTTGGTATTGTGCATTATTATTTCTACATTGTTTAAGAACTGAATGGGCAGCACGTTGTTTTTTTTGGCAATGCTATTTGTCTCTTACTCTGAACATGGCTGTCCTCAGACCTCTTGTGAAGCCCAAGATTGTCAGAAAGAGGACCAAGATGTCCATCTGGCGCCAGTTTGGCTGCAGTGGTAAAGTGAAGCACACCTGAGGAGACCAAGCAGCACTGGCACCAGCAAGGAGGCCCCAACAATGCTATCCAGTGGTTTCCAGATGTTCCTCCAGGAACCCAAATCCACTGTAGACAGAGCAGCTCAGAGGGCCATCAAAATCTCCAGTCCTGGTGCCAGGCTGCTTGGGGAAACAGATTCGCACACTTATTTGCATTTAATGAGAGCAAGATAGCAGGGAGGGATACTGAGCATACAGGCTAACCTGAGTGCTTATTCCCTTTTAGGCTGAAAATTATCCAAACTACCAAGATTTTTATAAAATAAGTGATTGTTCATAGTCTGTGGAAACCGAGTTAACTAGGTTCATGATGTTTTTAACTTACCAACTTGACTGTGAATTATACTGTATTTTTGTCTGTTTGAACCCTAAACTACTATGTTGTTTGCTTTTTTTTTACTATTCTAAAAATTTACATAGCATATGTGGCATTAATACTATTAATTATTGATATTGTTTAATCAGTATGTTTATTTGCATGCACTAGTGGATCTTAAATAAATCTTTTAGGGACTGGAACGTACCTTAAAATAATATGAAAGTGTTCTGCCGTAATAGTAAAATCCAAGGGTTTATTCTTGGCAAATTGAGTGCCCTGAATGTGGCAGGAACGTCTAATTTTTACTTGGTGGACTTGGCCATTCTAATTAATATTATTTACTAGTGCTATGTAGTCTTTGTTTTTCCTACTCTGAATTTTAGTTTTTAGTTTTTCATGTATTTGCAGATGAAAATTGATTCAAATTAGGATTTTTATGCATTATTGTGGAATTTAATTTCACACATTATAGATTTTGAAATTTATTGTAATCTTGGCTCAGAACTATTGTTCCGAGTCGCAGTGTAATACAGTCTGTTGGTTGAATCTAATTAAGGTGTCGTATCACTTGCATACAGTATGTATCTGCCTAGAATGTTTCTAAAATTCTCACTTGGGACTATTACAGTCTTTAGTTCTTTGCTTGACTGAAAGAAAAGCCCAGCAAAATTCGACACACTGTGTAGCTTAACTTTGTTTATCTTTTGCATTTGTTGGCTATTTTAACCAAAATGCTGAGCTGTAATTTTCAGCATGATTACTTAGAGATTATATATTAATCTTATTAAAGTCACCTGCTCATTTGCTATCACTGTATTTGAAGACAAGTGTGACTCTACTTCCGTTCTGGTACACAAATATTAGAGTGGTTTATGTTATTTAGAAGTCAAAGTTGGATAGCCTGAAGGCAGAATTGCTTATCAGTTGTTCCTTTCAAATTCAAAGGAAGTGAATAACTTGTCTCTTTATGAGATTATACTTTTATAATTTTTATTGCATTGACTATGGTGCTGTCGTGTTTTGGAGAGACTGTCTGCCTTTTTTAGTACCATATGCAAAATGAACACTTTTGAGGCTGCTAGAATTTTTAGGATTATTCTTAGCCCGTAGATCTGTCTCCTCCTCCCACTTGGCTTTCACCCGATGTTGCTCTTTTTCTCATTTGCAGGGTAATCACCCTTTAAATAAGGAAGCAGGGTTAAGGGGCACAGCCCTGGCTGGCACAGGGCTCTCTGTGGAGATGCTCCTCCTCAGCGCATTGTTCCCCGAGGTCTTTTCTGTTTGGTCTTCAGATGTGTATTTTACCATGTAAATACCCCTTTGTACTTGTAGGGTTCCTTATAGGGACCTTATAGCACAGCACCAAGGAAGAAGCACTGCCTCCCTCTCTGGTCCTTGTCTAGCCGCAATTTTTGCTCTGTGCCTAATGGTAGTGGTGCACGCCTTTAATCTCAGCACTCAAGAGGCAGAGGCAGGTGGATCTTTGTGAGTTCATGGCCAGCCTGATCTATAGAGCTAGTTCCAGGACAGCCTAGGTTACCCAGGGAAACCCGGTCTTGAAAAACTATTAACAGTTTGCTCTGTAAACCGTGGCCGTTGTTGATATTTGGGACCAGATCATTCTTTGCTGTAGGTGGTGGAATGTTGTAGCACTGGGTGTACAGCACATTTATTGCCTGTACTTATTTGAGGCCAGGGGAATCCCCAGACCCTGAACACTCTAGCTGAGCACAGGGCATCTACTAAAATGTTCCTCATGCTGGGTGTAATGGCCCATGTGATGTGGAGTGGATGTTAGTTTAAGGGCATACCAATTTCTTTTACTTAGGTAATTATGAGTCTGCTTTGGGCTATCAGAAAACTGGGACCCTGGAATCAGACTTCTCCCTGATAGGCTGGTGGGAGAGTTGCAGCTGAGGAGGTGAGACCCTATACTAAACTGTAGGATAGTCAAGAACCTGAGGGTGGCGGCTTAACATGCACAGTTGGGGCAGGGCATCAGCTCAGTGTAGAGGGGCTTAGGGATTCAGCAGCAAAGTCTGCAGCAGTTAGCATGGGGGAAGGCCACCCAGAGCTCATGGAGTCTGACCAATGAGCGACATGAAAAGGAGCAAGTTCTGATCAGAAACTCAGGTGAGCTGTGACTATTTGATAAGCACGTAGACAGGTCCAGCTCTTTCTCTGGGACCTTGAGAAGAGCAAGCTGAGAATGAGAACAAATCCAGTTCTGGGGTGTGTAGGGGGGCAGAGACTCGTGAGAAGCCTTTGTGTCACCGAGTTATCAAATACTCTGCTATGGGAGGGGGCAGGTGACAGGTCCAGCCCTATATTACTGGAAAGTTGACTGTAGCATCTAAATCCCTTCTTTCTTGGGATAAGAACTGGGGCCATTTAGCACTGAGCCTTCACATTTGGGTCTAGTTGGCTATAGGTAAAGGCCAGTAGGGAAAAATAAATTAGGGGCTTCATCACCATAGTCCTGAAAAAGACTGGTCAGTTTCTGGCTCAGGCAAGCATTAAGACCCCCTAGCAAGGTATAAATGAGTGGGCTCTTTATGTCATATTGAAACCAAAGAGAAAGGGAATGAAATCGTTAAAACTCTGCTTACCAGCCTGTCACATAGTTTGTTTATTTCTCCCCTACCTTTTTTTTTTTTCTCTTTCTTAGACAGGGTCTCGATGTGTAGCCCTTGCTGATTAAGAACTCAGTATGTACTCCAGGCTAGCCTTGAATTCACTGGGATCTGCTTGCCTCTGCTTCCCAAATGCTGGGATTAAAAGCTTGAGCCACCACATCTCCTATATAGTTTATGACTGAATGACCTATAACATGTCCTTGACTTGCAGGCTGGACTGACTTCTGTTATATCCTTACTAGTGTATTAGTGGATGGATTCTTGCAGTCTCCATTACAACTGAATTTGGACTTCTTTTTTATGCCTGCCTCTATCTCCCTGGACTACATTTCTAACTCAGAGTCTTCACTTCACACTTTATTTTACTGTGGTTTCCTGTGGTTTGGAAGGCCCTTTGGATTTGGCCATAGGTTCTTTAGTGGCATTACAAACAGTTATGTTGGAAATGCTACCATTCTTACATCTGTGTAAGGCAGGCATAAACTGTATATCCTTGCTTAGATTAAGTGAATGAAGTTGGTGAATTAAGGATATACAGTTTTGAATGTCTTAATACATATTTATGGTTATTCAGAAAAATTTATACTCTAGCTGATTATTAAATACTCCTGGTCCTGAGCTCTTTCTAGTAATAATGTGCCTTATTAAATGTATATATTTTTCTAAAGGTTTATCAGTTTATGTGACTTCTAGTCTTAGTTACTCAGCTTGAGGCAGGAAGATAGCTTGAGCCTTGGCTATTTTAGGCAGTATGACACCCATTTTAGAAAGGTAAAAAATAATATGCTTGTCAGTGTTTGTAAGATAATATCTTAAGCTTTTAAAAAGGTTCTTATTTTATGTGTAGGATAGTTTTGCCTTCATGTATGTGTGTGTGTGTGTGTGTGTGTGTGTGCCTGGTGCTCATAGAGGTCAGAAGAGGGTGTTGAATTCCTTGGCACTAAAGTAATAGATTATTATTAAAATGTAGATAAGAAATATGGGTTAATTTAAGTTGTAAGAGCTAGTTAGTAACAATCCTAAGCTATTGGCTGAGCATTTATAATGAATAAGTCTCTAGTTATTTGGGAGCTGGCTGGTGGGACTGAAAATTCTGCTTACAGTGAATGCTGCAACACCTGGTTTATAAAGTGCTGGGGATTGAACCTGAGATCTTGGTAGACAACCACACCTCCAGCCCTTACATTAAATTTTTGTTAAATATGTTGAACATAATTTCATGCTTATTTGCCATTTAAATATCTTGTCAGTATTCCTTGCCTGTTTTCTTTTAAAATGTAAGTTTTTTGTCTAATTCCTTCCTTTAGTTTAAAAAAAAAATTAATTGAGCACCTCATACACATTAGGGCCAGACACTATTCTAGGTCAACAGAATGGCGAGTCCTGTATTAAGGAGCTTGTTTTTTAATGTAGTGAGGCATAGAATAGAAGTTGATGGTGGTAGTAAGGGCTGTAAAGAAAGTAGGGATGGCTGGGCTGGAGTGCTGTGGTGAGCATGGGCAGGGTAAGGTTGCTTTTCCTGAAGCATGCTCTGTTGGCCCCTAGCACAGGCATGGTGGGCAGAGGGAGCCCTGAGGGCCGAGGTCCAAGGCAGGCTGCTTTCACGAGTGACTAATTTGATGAGGGAGAGTGAGATATTAGACGAGTTTGAAAGGTAGCAGGAGATGGGATGGACGTGAGGAAACAGACCGCCCTGA
Source organism: Sigmodon hispidus (assembly GCA_004025045.1). Taxonomy (NCBI): domain Eukaryota; kingdom Metazoa; phylum Chordata; class Mammalia; order Rodentia; family Cricetidae; genus Sigmodon; species Sigmodon hispidus. Next base: position 12,065 of record PVIH01007461.1, on the reverse strand, counting down.
GTGAGATGGAGGGGGCACCAGGGAGCTTAGAGTAGTGAGGGACACGACTTGCCCACTCTTTGTAAGACTAAGTGGAAGAGAGGAGAACTAGCGCTGAGGGGGCAGGGATGCAGTCTGGAGGTGGTGCAGAGCTTAGATGCTGATGGGTAGAATGGGTGTGAGCAGAACAGAGGCAGGAGTTCTGCAGAGTGCCTCACTACTCAGTGGGCAGGAGGCACGGAGGAGCAGATGTAGTGCTGATACCTCAGTGTCTGCAGGCCTCTTTATGTCTGAAGTATAGTAATCTTTCATCTAGGCAGTTTTTTCTCTGATGTCTGCTAATCTTCACAGTGTTTTGCCATTCAGAAATGTCAAATGTTTGTTTTGTCATAATAGTCCTAAAGTTTTTGGTTTTACTGTTGTGTTTGGGAAAAATTCTAAAAACAACCTCCTCTGTCTTCTCTAAGTGTACCCTTAAGATTTGTTATCTGCATTTGGGTGAAGTTAATTTTCATGCATGCTGTAAATTAAACATTCAACTTATTTAGGTTTTCTCAAATAATTATCTTGTTATTCTAGCATCATTAAGAAAATTGGTGTCTGCTACAACAAATTATTGTACCCTTTCCCCAGAATCAATCGGCGAAGAGGATGTTTGTGGCAGGCGCTATCGAAAGGTGTTCTGAGCTGAATTAAGGTGTAGCAACCTCCTGGCTTCGTCTGTGGTTGACAATGTAGTGACCGTGATGTCCCAGTTAGATGGGTAGCATTTCTCTCCATAGTCCCATTCACCCCCTCAGAAGGTGTTTGTGGTAGGAAGTGCTTTTCTAGGGCGGAGAAGGGTAAAAGCGCTTACCTCACATCACAGCCTTGATGACTGAGCTCAGTCCTCAGAACCGTCGCAGAGGTGGAAGGACAGAGGGACTGCACACCGATCATGTCACCCCGTGCCTGCACTCACAAACATATATCCACACAATAATGATATTCTTAATAAAAGAAAGAAGCTGACATTTACAGTTTGTTCAGTGATTGAGATTCTGCTCTGTGCACCATGTGTATTAGTGACTTGCTTTTCTTTTTGGGGGCGGAGCGGCACCACACTGAAGCCTTACACTTGCTAGGCAAACACTCTCCCACCCAGTTCATTCCCTGCCCACTGTGACCTCTTTTTAGCCACATGCCCTGCTATCAAAGGTTGTGCTGTTGCTTCACTGTGTCAGCTGATAATTGCTCTAAAATGATCAATTCCAGTTTGCTTTGGCAGCACAAACTGAATGTAATATTCTTTCTTCTGCTCATGTAATCAGAGTGTGGATCTCTAAGCCTGTGTGTTTATATATATATTTCACTGTTAATTGTAATTATATTCTCAGCTCTGTAATCCTTTTCTGACATGTGAATAATGATAGTATTTAATTTACTGATTTTTTTTTTTTTTTTTTTTTTTTTTTTTTTTTTTTTTTTTTTTTTTGGCAAGAACTGGGAGTTGTTCTTATTGACACTGTTGACAGAATCTTGTAGTTGGTGAAAGTTATAAAAGGAAATTCTAGCATCTAACTACCATAGAATATCAGCAAGGCAGGCTGGACCTAAGTCTTTAATGCTTTTTTGCTTCTTTGTAGAGAGGGAAATATGATGTTCCTAAGTGGCTCTCTCCCAGTAGCATTCTGCTTCTCCAACAGATGCTTCAGGTAAGGTTTGCTATTTATTTTTAAATAATAAAACCTATTGTAATCGTTTGATTGAACTTTTGATATATCTGTGGTACTGCTGCATTTATTATTATTTATTAGCTTACAAAGGATTCCATTCATCACGTGTCTTGTAAATATCCTCTCCAAGAACCTCTGCTGATATGTTGTAAACACAGTTGCTTTAGACTTTGTCTGCCTTTGGTCATGTGCTTTTTAAAAACATTTGTTTTTGTGTTTAGTGATCATGCTGGTGTATTCTAGCTCTGTTCTCTTCATTTTCTTGTTTCTGCTCACATACTAGGTGTATAGAAACTACTGAGCAAATGTTTGGATGAACTGCTGTGTAGTCTGTGGGCCTTGTGATCTAGTGTGCTTTTCAAACTTAAACATGTATCAAAAATTGCCAGGAGGGCCAGTTAACACACAACCATTCCAGTTGTCTGATATGACAGGTCTCAGGCAGGACTCAGGATTTGCATTTCCAAAAAGCTCCTGACTAGTTCTGATGTTGATGGTTTTGGGGCCACTTTGAGAATGACTCTGATAGGGTGATGGTGAAAAGCAGAGTGCTGGAGTCTAGGATGGTTTTGGGGCCACTTTGAGAATGACTCTGATAGGGTGATGGTGAAAAGCAGAGTGCTGGAGTCTAGGTATTCACCCTGTCAACCAGTCAGTAAGCCTACCTAATACACTGTGATCTAAAAAATGGAGAGGCCGTATCTGAGCTTATTTCACTGCTCTGTCGTGCATTTTGGATGCAATGAATTGGAAATTGTTGGAAGATTGTGAATTATTTTGTTAACTATGTTCCCTGAACATCTTGACTTTTCCATCGATGAAGTCATCTCTACATTACGTTAATATAAGATGTGCCTCTCAGGCTCACCCACCTTGATGAAGTAGAACTAGACCACCAAATCTCCATAGTCAGATTGAAGAATGCCTCAGCCTTTCTTCCAGACTCCCAAACTTAATCTTTGTTGATTAATTTTTCTCTCCTCACATTTGAACATCACAAATGGAAAGGAAAGGTGTGCTTTTCAGCTTGTTCTGTGTGATTGTGGTTGAATCAGAAATAGAGATTGCATAGTCAGTGTGAATGCCCTGCATTGCGCTTGCTTGAATACTAAACTGGTGAATATTTCCCGTGAATAGCTTTTCCAGCAAAAAGACTATTACATCATACAATAGATTGACTGAACTTCATGAATAATGTCCATACCAATGAAGTTCGTGTTTATTAAACATTTATCTTGTAGGCCTATGTTGGTTGCTATAGTTTTCTTGCCTCAATTGCCTTTTTAAAAGAATTCATTCCAAGGCCATTTTAAGGTCTTTGACAGCGTTGTTTGTGATGATAACGTTTACATCTGTTCTGGTGCATTTTGAGTTCTCTGGAGGAAAGATGTTGTACTCTGTTTGAAATGTACTTCAATGGCCACTAGGTGGACCCAAAGAAACGGATTTCTATGAAAAATCTCTTGAACCATCCCTGGATCATGCAAGATTACAACTGTCCAGTTGAATGGCAAAGCAGGATTCCTGTAAGTATAATGAAACCCAGTAGTTTGTTTTCAGAAGTTTGTGTGACTTCAAGACCTACAATGACATGTTCTAAAGATGAAAGAAAATGTATTACCATTTACTGCTGGAAGACTTATAGCCCAGTCCTCTATTACCTGTAAGTCTTTGGGCCAGTGAGTGGTTGCTTAACCCATACTAAACATGAAAGTCACCTGGAACCTTAAAATCAGGGCCTGGCTGAAACAGTGGCCTGTGTCTCTAGTTTCAGTATATAGGGATGAGAGCAGAAGGTCGGGAGTTCAGGATCCACTGCCCCTAGCAACTCCTGCTTTCTATCCCACAGTACTTAGTGAGTGCCTGTAAAAGCTCTGGGTGTTTTCCACATGCAGTCAGGACTGTGAGCAGTGCTCTGGGAGTCTTGAAGGAGTTAGCTCTGCTTAACCTATTTGTTCATTGGTAGAAATAGGTTCAACCAGTTCTGCTTCCCAGAGTAGTAATGAAATCACATCAGTTTTTGGACATTTGAGTTTGAGGAATTCTTTTGTATCCTTAACATTTATTTATGAATTTATTAAAAAGTACAGAAGAATTGAGTGTGTGACACATACTTGTAATCCCAGCACTTGAGAAGTTGAGTCAGGAGGATTACAAGTTTGAGGAGAGCCTGGCTTATATACTGAGACTGTCTCAAAAGAAATAAGCAGTCAGTAAATCTGTTACATATTATGAGTAAATATTTTTTGTGGAAAAAAATTGAAAATTACATTTGACAGAGAAGTGGCATGTTGATGTCTTTGTAAGTTTCTGTGAGATCTAGCATAAGAGCAGACACTTGTACAGTCTTCCTGTTCCTGCATTTATAAGATGCATCCTCACCCAGACAGAGAGGGAACAGGGGAGTGCTCTAATAGTCCTTGCAGATAGTTTCTGATAATTCCTTAAAGTGTGCTGATTCTTTTTTTTTTAAATCTATTTTAGCTTATGTGTATGGTGCTTGCCTACATGAACATGTATATGTGTACATGTCACCAAGGAGGACAGAAGAGAACATGGCATCTCCTGGAACTGGAGTTGCAGATGGTTATGAGCCACTGTGTGGGTGCTGGGAATTGAGTGCTGGTCCTGAGCAAGAGTACTGAGGACCATCTCTCTCTAGCCTCCGGTTTGGTAGTTTCTTAAAGATTAGTTGCAGGTGGAATATGAAGTCCACAGCAGTGAGCACTTTGACTCTCCCATAAAAGCCACTAGTCTGTTCATGGATTCTTTTCTCCATGTACCATTCTGTACTGGTCATTTGGAAGATACCTGAGCACTGAGTAGTGCAGATTTTCCAATGTTGACACGTTTTTCAACACAGCATTAAAAAGAACTACATTCCCTAAAGTCACTTCTGATCTCATCAGAAAAGACTTTTTTAGTGTCAGAAAGCTGTCAAGCTTGTATCACAGACACAAGTTTTCTAAAATTCTAAATTTTTGCTTGAAAGATAAAATTATATCATTGGCAACAAATAACATCAGTTAATTCACTTTGTTCTGCTTTGACAAAGTATTTCCCAAATATCCCAATCTGAATAACCAGTAAGAAGTAGTATTCTATGACAGTCACATAGGTTCTTTGCTCCACACAATATGGTTTTGCATCTGACACTTCCATCTTATACTAAAAACACATATGTTCAGTGTTGAGATGTAATAGAATTCTTTGCTTTCATCAAGGGTGTAATAGTGACTGGCTTATTGGGAATTGTGAGTACATGACAGAACATAGTTTTGGAACAGTCTTATTTCTACAGAAGCACCAGTTTCACTCCTTGTTTTTGTGCAATAGTTCAAATGTCAGCAGCATTGTGGGATGTAGAAGTAGTAGTATTACAGAAATAGTGTTGCTCCTGGAGGCCAATGGAGACTGCAGATTACACTTTAAAAACTGGTCTATTATAGCCGCTTTCTGAGTTCTCACAGTACACAGAATGCCCACACATGTGAATATACTATATATGCACCATTTACATCCACACACACAGCCTCACCATAAATTAGTTATAAAGTGTAGGAGTGTTTTTGTAACCTTTGCAGATAATTGAGACTTTTCTGCACTTCTGCTGTGGTGTATGACATGCGCATAGATTGGAATAGTTTGGGAGTATGTCTCAGACATGTCACATGTAGACAAATGGGACATTTGCTTTTGGAATAATCACATCAGCAAATATAATTATTCTTCCAGTAGCTAGCTAGCTAGTCTTAGAAAAGTAGACTTTGTTTCAAGCCTCTGTTCTTCTCCCCACTGTTTGGGCCATACAGGCCAAACTAAGACCCCTCCAGATTCTGCTTTGATTGTTAACTCTTACTCTATTTCTTAGCCATATCATCCATGGCTCTTCGTGATGTAGTGGATATCTATTGAGTAAGTGCAGCTTAATCTAGAGATTACCGGTGCTGAGAGAGAGCCCAGGAATGTGAGTGTCTGAGCAGTTCAGCAGAAGGAACAGGGAAACTGATGTGCCCTTTGTGAGGTGAACACTGGGTGGGGGTGCAAACGCCTGTGTTCAACCATTGGGGGTCATCATTTCTCCATGTGTAGAAGGGTTTGCATGTCTTTTGAGCCATGATCTAATAGGATAGAATTCACTACTGTTTATATTAGAAAAGGTACCAAAATGAAGTAAGTCTCTCTCAATGCTTGTTTGATTTTGAGACACAGTCTCACGTAGCCCAGGGTGGCTTCAGACTTGCTGTGTAGCCAAAACTGGCTTGGAACTTCAGATCCTCCTAACTGTGCTCCTATGGACGGTCTCAGGTTTCAACATTAGAGGTTTTGTATGTTTGTTTTATGTTCTTGGTGGGTTTTTTTTGTTTTTTGTTTTTTGTTTTAATTTGGGGAATAGTATAAAACATTATTTTGAGTGTTCCCAGGGCATACATTTTTATTTGCATCTTACTAGAATTGCTAATCACAGTCTATAATCCAAGCTCTTTGGGAAGCTGGGCAGGAGGATGACATGTTTGAGACTGATCTTGGAAACATTGAGACTGTGTCTTAGAAAAGAAGAAAGGAAAACCAATAACTGCTCATCTGGATGTGGTGGCACATACTTGTACTCCTCGGTCTTGGGAAACCAAAGCAGGAAGACTGATGGGAATTTGAGGCCAATTGAGGCTACCTAATGAGTTCTAGGCTAGTCATAGCTACAATGTGAGACCTTGTCTTTATTTATTTATTTATTTATTTATTTATTTATTTATTGTGAATTAGTGTTTTGCCTGCATGTATAACTGTGTAAGGGTGTCAGATCTTGGAATTACAGACAGTTGTTAACTGCCATGTGGATGCCAGGAATCAGAACTCAGGTCCTCTGGAAGAACAGTCAGTGCTCTCACCCACTGAGCCATCTCTCCAGCCCTGTGAGACCTTGTCTTAACAACAAATCCAACTATGGCTCAGAGGTCAAGCACACTTATTTATAGTTCTGGCAGAGAACTCAAGTTTGCATCCCAACACCCAAAGCAGGTGATGGCTCATAACCTCCTGTAACTACAGCTCCAGGGACTCTGACACCTGACCTTATCAAGCACCTAGAAACATACACACAGTAGTGAAAATAAATCTTTAAAAATTGCTAGTATTTGTTGAGCACTACACTAGTATGCTATTACAAGATTCAGGTTTTTACATTTTATTGTAGAATTATACGGGTAGTACTCTGGAGAGTACTTTTAGGTCAAGTATTGTTCCATAAGCTTTGCTAACTTGTTTGGCTTTGTACTAGCTCTCTGAAGCAGGGGCTGTTATTGCCCTGTTTTGCTTTTGCAAGTGGAGCAAATGATGTACATTTTCATGAAGTAACTTGTCTGCAGTTGAGTGACTAGTATGTGTAGAGTAGAAATCCAGAATTTGAATCAAGAGTAGGGCTGCAACATGGAAAGGACTTGGGGAATCAACTTGATTAAGCCCGGGGCTTGTACCCTGCCTCTCTGTAACTTTTGTGGCAAGCATTTTTTGTCTGGCACCTGCTGGAACAGAAATAGATATGTAGCACCATGGCATAATAGAGAAGTAACAGAAATATGGATAGGTAGACAATATCATGGTGTGGTAGAAAAGTCTGGGCCAGGAATCAAAAATGCTAGTCTTGGGGAGCAGATAACTGACTTTTTTTAAATTTTCATTTCATCATTCCTAATTGGGACATTTTTGTCAGTGTCTTGTCTGTCTAGAGTACCTGTATCCATCAGGTTGCTCATCTCTTTGACCTCCTTACAGAGCTGTTGCAGGGTAAATAATTGTAAATAGAAGGTATAAGGGTTGTTGTTGCTTTTTGAAGTATTTCTTTTTTTCTTTTGGTGGTGTGTGCTATCAAGAATGGACTATAAAAATGATTCTGATTTACGTGGATGTTTAAGGCATAGATGCTGTAATAGTTCTACGCATGATCTCCTCATGCTATTTTCATGCACAGCTCTAGTACCCAAGTATTGTATCAAATAGAAGTTATATTCAGTTCCATTTTCTGCCCTAGTGAACAGGAAATGTAGCAGGCACGGATAATCCAAAATAATTAGCTACTTTTGGACATGCATTTTTTTGTCCTTATCCTGAGTGTGCATGGCTGAGAATTCAGAGCACCATCTGACTATCAAATCCCTTTGGATGACTCAGTTTAAAATGAGAGTCTTTCTCAGACCTTTGTTACCCATCCTTTTTATTCTAGTTCAGGAGTCCAGTGGAAAGCAAAGTGCCTCCTTCATGTCTGTCCTGCTTCTCCTGTACATGACATGGTAGATGCACAGGGTGGGAGGTAAGACAAGGGTGGCTGTCTTTTCATTTGAAAAAGGTTTTGTGTGGTGGGTTTTTTTTTGTTGTTGTTGTTGTTTTTGTGTGTGTGTGTGTGTGTGTGTGTGAGAGAGAGAGAGAGAGAGAGAGAGACAGAGAGAGAGAGAGACAGAGACAGACAGACAAGACAAGACAGAATAGACCAGAAGAGTTGGGTTTCTGCTTTCTCTCATGTGGCGTTCTGCAATCAATCCTAGGCTACTGAGCTTGGTGGCAGGAGCCTTACTTACTAAACCATCATGACAGCTCTGTTTTTTTTTTTGTTGTTGTTGTTTGTTTTTTTAAATAGGATCTTTCAAAGCTGGAGAGATGGCTCAGCAGCTAAGAGCACTCAATGCTTTTGTAGAGGACTGGGTTCAGTTCTAAGTATCTATAACCATCTTTAACTTCAATTCCAAAGGATCTGACTTCTTTGGACTCCGGGACACAGCGGGTGCACATACATATAAAGTTAAAATAAGTAAATATTTGAAATAGAAAATAAAAACAGGGTCTTCTTTTGTAGTCTATGCTAGCTTTATATTTGCTGCATAGCCCAGTCTGGCCTTGAACTCTTGATTCTCCTGTCTTTGTTTGCATTTTTGTTTTCAAGACAGGATTTCTCTGTGTAGCCCTGGCTGTCCAGGAACTCACTGTAGACCAGGCTGTTTTCTGGTCTACAGAATGAGCTCCCAGACAGCCCAGATTTCCTACCCAGAAATCCTCTGGGTGGGATTAAAGGTGTGTGCCATTACCACCTCGATGAGCCTCCAGTGTGTTAGAATTACAGGTAGTATTATACCTGGCCAAGAAGTGTTTCCCTGTTAGTGGATAGCTAGGATCTGGATAGAACTCAGAAATCTCTGTGTACATGAGCTTTGATAGCAATAAGAAGATGGGTGTTGAGGTGTGTAGGCCTTTGAGGTTGAGATCATCCCAAATGAAGAATCTGTACTCTTGAGAGTCACAAAGGTTAAAGCAACAGTTGAATATATATCTTAGCACTTCGGAGTTCTCCAGTGCCATTGCATAAATCTGTGTGGTCTGTATTTTATTATTATTTTTAAATAAAACCCTTGAGTTTGTGCTTGTTCGACCAATAGTGCAAGTTTGTCTTGGTCTGTTCAGTGTGTTCCAAAATCCCCACCCCACGTTGGTCATTAGGATTTAGCATTCAGTTTTTAAGGAACAGAAACACTGGACCACAGAAAGGCCATCGTCTCTTCTGTTTTTCTCCATTCATGATGGCAGGATAAGTTTCTCTTGAGCTTGCTGTTACTCATGTGGTGTTCTGCATGGGGTTGGTCATGATACTGCTGTATTTGAGTCCAAGTAGTTAGTTCATTTAGAGGGGAAAGTAGCCTGTATTTAAGTGGAATATTTAAATTTCTGAAAGGTTATTAAGTTAAAGAAGAAATAGGATTTTGTATTTTGTATTAAATAGTTAACCATTTGGGGGGGCTTGTTAGATGCTATAATTGAATATTCCCATGTGTTACATATGTGGCAAGACATGTACCATCTCTCTTTTACAGATATAAAACAAACTCAGGGATGTGCAATGGCATAGTCAGGGTTACATGGTTTTAAGATGATGTCACAATTAAAACCAAATGTGTCTAATCTCAAAGCCTGAGCTGTCAGGCTACACTGACTCAGTGGCTGGAGATCCCATGGGGACAGACTTAGGTGACAGGGCAAGGCTGAACATTCCAGCTGGTCTGACCTCCCTGCAGAGGAGGACTTGAAGCAGAAAGGAAGACATTACTTCCTGGAGCTGTTTTCAAAGAGAATGTCTTACTTTGAAAATCATGTTCCTTGTGAGTCTCTTCACATTCCATTTTCTAAGTGTTTTCCAGCTCGGACAAGGCCATTCCTGTCTTTTTGTTCTTAGTAAGGTTCCACCATGCAGGGATCTGAGGACCTGTAATTGCTGCCCTTAAGCAAGTTGGCATTTAAGGAGAGAGAGTTTCAGGGTGTTTCAACATTATGGTGTGCTGTTCCTTCGGTGTGATGGTGGTGCTGCATTTGTCACACTGTCACAAGAATTCCTGGGATTACACAAGCCTAAACATGACCCCAAGTGCTACACGATACAAGTCAGAGCCACCCGCTGACCTCGTGTATCCATGCTGACTTCTAAACATGACTGCTCTTTGAAGTAAAGGCCTGGCAGGACTTGCAGTGGACATGGGCGAGAAATGGGAACATTTTAAAAGCACTCAGGCGATGGGGTATGAAAGCCGGGAAAGAACTGGTCTTCTTGCAATGGTTGTCCACTCTGCCTGTGGACAAATGAGGAATAGTGAGCTGAGAACATAGCTCAGCCGGAGAGCACCTGCCTGCTGTGAGACCGCGGGTTCCCGTCTGAGCACTGCACTACAAAAAGAAAAAACATCATGCATGTTGATCTGTACCCAAAAGTTTGACAAACTCATGTTCTTTTCACAGGTTGCTGTTGGATGTTCTTGAAGTGATTATGTTGATTTTAAGTTTCAAAATAAAATATTTGTGAAGTTAATAGTTTATGAATCTTTTTTTTTTTGTAGCTGATTCACCTTGATGATGATTGCATAACGGAGCTTTCTGTACATCATCGCAATAGCAGGCAAACAATGAAGGATTTAATTTCATTGGTAAGAGATTTTCTTCCTTCCTTCCCTCCTTCCTTCCTTCCTTCCCTCCCTCTCTCCCTCCCTCCCTCCTTCTTTTCTATGCTTTGTCTTTAGGCTTTTTCTTTTATGAATAAAGTCTCATTTTTTTAATCCATGTAGGTAAGAGATTTTCATTGGTAAGTTCTGGGACAGTATAAACTTGAAGATGGAAGCTTTATTTCATTGTCTTTCTGTTTGTTAGTACATTGACAGTGATGAAATGTTTACAAGACCTGTGGGACCATCGTGAATTTAAGTGAGGCACTGACTTTATTGTTGTATGTTATTTCTAGCCTGGCCTTTCCTTTCTGGTCTAGCCCTGTGGCCTGGACTGGCAGATCCGCAGACCAGCAGACCAGCAGAATCACACAAATGCTTATATTATTTTTACACTGATTGGCCTAGGACCCAGGCATGTAACTTAATAACTCCTTCATCTTAACTCAACCCATGGTTCTTGTTCAGCCATGCAGCTTGGTACATTTTCTCAGCAGCATTTCAACTTCTTTCCTCTGCGTCTCCTGACATCTCTGCTCTGCTCTGTCTGTTCCCAAAGTTTTCTTAGTCTGGTGGCCCTGCCCACACTTCCTGTCTGCCTCTGGCCAATCAGCTTTTTATTAAACCAGTAGGTGAGACAATTGCTTACAGTGGAACAGAATACAATCTCCTTATACTTTATATTCATGTATGATGCTTTTCTTTGCTAGTCTTGGTCTCATAACCATTTCTATATTTATTTGCTTTTTCTGTGTATGTGTGTGTGGAGCACATGCCTACAGTAAATATGTAGAGCTTGGAGGACAGCTTATAGGAGTTAGTTTCTCTTTCTACCGTTGGGTTTCATGGATTGAACTCAGGTTGTCAGCCTTGATGTCTTTGCCCACTGAGCCCTCTCACCAACCTCGGATGTCCTCTTTAAACATGAACACTGCACTTTGGACATTGATTAGAGAAGTGTAATTAATAAATAATTGAGAATCAGAGCAAATGAGTCCACAGAGGATTGTTAATTTTGACTTTTACTGTTTAAAGGTCTCAAACAGAAATCTGGTTCTGCTGTAAACATGACGAAGACAATATACTACACATCTTTTTTTTTTTTTTTTTTTTTTTTTTTTTTTTTTTTTTTTTTTTTTTTTTTTTTTTTTTTTTTTTTTTTTTTTTTTTTTTTTTTTTTTTTTTTTTTTTTTTTTTTTTTTTAAAAAAAAAGAATCTGGGCATCTAGCCAGTGGTAGTGCACTTGTTGAGTGTGTTTAAAGCTCTAGGTTCTTTTTCTAGCGAGAACAAAAAGTTTTGTTTTCAAGCCAGGGCTTGCAGGTAGCACGCCTCAGGTAACATTACCCACAGTTTCTGTTTGTCTGCATCTGTCTTCCTGCTTCTCTGCTTCCCTTCTTAT
>PVIH01007460.1:0-100153 GCA_004025045.1 Sigmodon hispidus | reverse complement strand
ATCACAAGAGAATAGTGCATTAGAAGAAGCTGCAGTGTTAGATGATGTGCAAGACCTCATCTATTTTGTTAGGTACGAACACTTTGGAGTAGAGACTGCCCCACTGTTCACACCTCCACCTCAAGAAGATGGCAGGGGTGGACCAGCAGAAGGTAAAGTACCTGCATATGATCTTGTGGGATTAGGCTGGGGAAGCAGGGTGTGGGGAGGGGATGTGTGTTTGGAGTGGGAGTATGCTAAAGTGCTTCATTTCCTCTTTGTAAAATTCTAGTCACACATACCATGTGTGACCCTAAAGGGCAGGGTCTAGACCTACATGGCCCCCTTTCCATTTTCCTTTTAGGCTGAACATGAATGCAGATTGCCTCCCTTCCCCCAATATAATTTTTCTTCTTCCATAGAACAGCTGGAATTGGTTTTCATTTTCAAAAGGAAACTTTATAAAAATCTTAAGAGAAATATATAACCAAGAAAATAATTCACAGAGTAAAACTCTACACAAAGTACAGCTTTCATATAAGGTTATGAAAGGGGCTTTGTTGAACACAATTTCCTCATGTATTTATTTATCCAATGCACATTCAGCTTTGAACTACTCTTATAACATCTCCCATAGGCAATGTACTTCCAGCATGTCCCTGTCTACCTCATGCTAACCCCCTTCTCTCACTCCTCCCTACCCAGTTAGCCTTCTCTGCTCGTCTAGACAGGTCACTTTCACTGATTCAGGACACTGGGCTGTGGAATGACGGTCAGTTGAACCAAAATGGATCTTTGATCAAACTCTCTCCCTGTGTTTTTCTCCAGAGGTACAGCCACCTCAGCAGGACAACTTAATACAAGTAAACACAGCAGATCTTAGTGAACAGATTCCAGAGCAGCCTGGTCTCTTGGGTCAAGCCACAACTGAGCACATGAGTGCCTCAGAGGTGTCACAGAAGCCTGAAAAACACATAGATGCAGGTAAAGTTTATAATTTTTCTCTACAAAATAGATGAAAAGAAGGCCTGTTAAGACTATTTATTCTCAAAGGCAGGAAAGAGCAATCCAGGTTGTGTGTATGGTTTAAAAACCTCCCACAAGTAACAAGAGTTCAGATGCATAGAGGTCAAAAAACAGGAAAGAAACCAGGGGCTGTCACCCACTTGCAAACTAGTGTTTGGCTGTATGGAGCTGCTATAGATCATCTCAGTGTGAACCTTAGCTCTTGTTCTTTAAAGCTACATGCTCTAAAGCAGTGCTTTCCATTAGAGAGCAGCAATGAAGTAGTGGCCCAAGGACAGCATTCTGTATGAAAACAAGCCCCCAGCAAAGACCGCCAGGCACCAGTTGTTGGTTTCGCTCGTGAGGGAGGAGTGAGAAAATACATGAGGAAATTGTGTTCAACAAAATCACACTACCAAGGCCACACGAGGGTTTATTTAAGAGATTTCCGAGGCAGGTACAGAAGCAAAAGCAGGACAGAAGGAGATAAGAGGAGAGAGACCAAAATGTGGGTGTCTCCTTTTAAGAGAAGGGGTGTGCACGGGTTTACGTAGTCACGTTTAGGGCGTGCCTGTGCTGCACAGGTTTACATAGCCATGCCCAGGGGCATGCCTCTGTACGAGGTGCATCCCACCAGAGCCATGTTGGCTCCACCACAAACGTATTATAAAATCTGGGGCTGGAGAGATGGCTCAGAAGTTAAGAGCACTGATTGTTATTCCAGAGGTCCTGAGTTAATTCCCAGCAACCACATGGTGGCTCACAACCATTCATAATGACATCTGATATCCTTTTCTGTATACATAATAAATAAATAAATCTTTAAAAAGAAAACCCGGCTGGTTTCTACTATCCAATTTTTGTCACAAAGTTTATGTTTAAAATAGTGACCTAGGTATTAATCACAATGTGTTCACATCTACTACCTTTTTATATTTTTCTTTCTTATTGCATATGGTTACCTGGGTATTAGTCCCCCAAAGGTGTTCCTGAGTCCTACCAGTTGACACACAGATTCCATGGCTGGTATCCAAATTCCCAGCATCCTTTGTATTAGTTAAGATTTCTAAGTCAATCAGTACAAGATGGCTTAGTGGAGACATTTGGATTTCTCACAGTTTTGATCCACAATACAACCTTAACAGTCTTGAGTGCCAGGAGGAGAAACCATTGCTTAGCCAGCTATGCAGGTATCCTAGCTGTTATGAAAACGAGGCTGCCACCATTTGCTGCAACTTACATGGCTTTGTGAATGACTGACCAGGGTGATGTATGGAATGAAGATGCGACAGACACATGTGTAGAGAACCTGGGACTGGGTAAGGTATGAGCTTAGATGGAGACACACCAGCAGTCTGGAAACTCAGTGCAATCATTGTCTACAACTGAACAAGAAGGCAAGCTGGCCAACCTGAATAGGTATCTCTGTAGGGAGCAGTCATCCAGGAGGAGAAAGCTGGGAGTGTGACACTCTGGCACACACTGTCAATACCCACAACTGGATCAGAGGAAGGCTCTGCCTGCCTTTGGGTCTTAGCCATTAGGATCCATGTCATGGCTATGCTCATGTCAATCATACACAAAAACACTCCCTCCTCACAATCATTAAATTAAATTAAAATTTCCAGTCTTGCCCAGGACAACTACTATCCTTTGTAAACTTTCGTTTTGCTGGGTTTTTTTTTTTTAATTCAAAATCCTGTTTTGTTCCTCAGTCTGGTATAGAATGCTCTGTTCCTGACATCAGCCTTACACTGGAGGTCTTCTTGGCACAGCCTCTAGACTATTGGGATTACAGGTGTGCATCAACACAGACCACCATATAAACCTTAAAATTATAAAGTGATTTTTTTTTGTTAGTCTAAGAAAAGACCTGAGGAAATGGCACAGTTGATAAAGTTCTTGCCACAATGGCACGAGGACCCAAGTTCCATCCCCTGAATCCACATTTTAAAAAACAAACAAAAACCCAAAATAAAACTCTCTCTATGATGAATACCTGTAATCCCAGCATGGGAAGACAAAAAAGGGGATTCCTGGAGCCCACTGCCTGATCAGTCTTTTCTGATCAGTGATCTCAGGGCACAGGGAGAGTCCTTGTCTCCAGTAAGGTGGGAAAAACCTGAAGGAGACAAATGAACAGGCATGCATGCATCATGAGTGCGCTTGCACACACACACACACACACACACACACACACACTAAAACCCACCAAAACACACACACACACACACAGAGAGATTATCGTAATTTTCTACTTCTCTAAATAAATAGTTACAAATAGATGTGTCTGGTTAGTTTCTGCAAAATTATCACTATGAGTATGCATTATTCATGTGAAATAGTTAAGTTTATATTTAATTTTGCCTAATTAAATAATATACATTGGAAGTCTTACTCTTATCTTGAGATGACTGGCAAAAGCTCATACTCAAGAAAAAGTGTTTGTTATATATTTTGTTTATGTTCGGCTTGGGATCAGAGGGTGGAGCTAGCCACTAGTTAACCATAGAGGTCTGGAGGATGTACAGACAGGAGACAAGAAGTGATAAGGTGGGGTGGAGGCAGGTTCTCTGCCTTTTTGGTCTAAGGAATGGAAGAGATAAGAAGTCACTGGTGGCTGCTCCCCTGTGTCTCTGATTTTTCAGGTTTTTACTCAGATATCTGACTCCTGATTTCTTATTGATAAGATTAATTAGATTTATGCATAATCTGGTATCCAGATTTTGGAGCATGAATTCAAGAAATAGCCACTTACTTGTGGTTTTGTATCCTCCAGCACACTCAGGAGCTGTGAGAGGGAACTGCAGCTGCTGACTGGCATTTTCATTACTTCCCCAAGCCCTCTAAGCTAGTCTAGAATTTTCCTATCTCAGCCTCTTTACAGCAATCTCCACAAGCCCCAAATTCCACAGGCACTTGGGCTCCAAACAGCAGCACCAGAGTGTGGAAACTAAAGTCCCTCCACCTTGAAGCCTGGGGCAATTTTTGGAGCTGAGAAGTTTCTAAACTCCCAAGGCTAAGCACCCAAGGCCAAGTGCCCAAGATCCTGAGTAATCAGAGGGCATTCTGGCGCAGCCAGGTGACATTCTCTCCCCATCCTAAAACAATCAGCCAGCAGCTGCCCACCTGCCAACAATAGTAAAGAAACTTCTCTGAGCTCTCACTCCCCAGTCCGATAACAGCATTCCTATGGTCTTTGTTTGTTCCTTGCTTTTAAAAAAGGACTTGCTTTTGGGTAGCCAGCTCAGTTCAGCTCCTCAAGAGCTGGGTCTGAGTTCAGTTGTACAACTGCAATAAAAAACCTTGCCTTGTGTGAGGACCTGGAGGGCAGGGCCCACGTCTGCTAGTGAACTCCCCAGCCAATGGATTCAAAAGTTGGACTCATGCCAGAGGACTCAACCAATAGCTGCTGTACCTTACCCCTTTGCCCAATCCTGGTATGTCACATCTTGCTTACATTTGTATTTCTTTAAAGATCCCTGCCTGCCCAGGCTCAGGGTCCTAAGCCTTTATGCAACAATAAAAGCCATATACACATTACAGCATGTCCTGTATGCAACAGGACCTGTATGCAACAATAAAAGCCATATACACATTACAGCATGTCCAACCTCCCTGGTGGCAGTTGTGGAAATTCTTACACATGGGCATAAAACCTTGCATTTGCATTCAGAGAGTTGGTGTGGGGCTGGGCATAACACAGTTACCCATCACTACCAGCCAGCTCTGTCTTCAGGCAGCTCAGGCCACGTGCTTTTCCCCACAATCCCCTGTGCGCATTTTTCAGACAGATGGCTCCATCTCCTCCCTCTCCCTGTGGGTTGAGGCTTCTCCTGGACCCTCGCCTTGGGCTGCTGCCACACTAGGTAGCTGACTTGACACCCACTCTGGCTTCTACTGTTGTTATAACTGCTACACACTCTCACCTCACAGCTACACACTAGCATCTGCAGCTGTCCTCAGTCAGACTGTGCCTTGCCTGTGTTCTCCACGAAAACGTGCTATGCAGTGACAGCCAGCTTCACACTTCACTGTCATTTTCAGCAGATTTGGTGTGACAATTGTGAATTCTCAATGGGGGAAATTAGTTTTTTTAAAAAGAGGTTTTTTCCACAAGTTAAAAAATTTTAAAACACTATTATGATGGAGGTATTAAGTCTCTGTCTACTTACACAATTGATGGTTTAAAATGGAACGATTAAATGAAGGGATAATCAGCTTAGTTGGGTTGACTGAAATTATTTCAATTATCTTGATAAATTTTGGTTTATTCCTGTAAAAGTTGGTTGATATCAGTGCCAAGATAAAGGTCTTAGAAAAAGGTACTAGAGAAAAACTGCCATTTTGACTGAGAAGTTACAATCCTTAGAAAAACATACTAAAATAGATAATAGAGATATTCAGGCAAAGACAGAGAACTTAAAGGGAGATTAATGTAACATTACCATTATATTTATAAAATTGAAAAGGAATGGGTCAAAGTTATCAAACAATCAACCTTAATTTATCCAGTCACCTTATTTGAACAACTACCAAATGACAAGTATCCTTAAGGCTATGTAAAAGCTAACCAAATTCCTGTAGAAATTGAGGAGACTTAAGGAAATAATCATTTCATATAGTATGCATCCACCTTTTGTGAAGTGGATGTCAAATTTATGGTAGCAAGAATTGCCCCCCAAAAGACTAGAAAGACTTGGTTACAGTAGTATTGGAACCTTGTCTTTAATTACAGTGAACAACCTAGGGAATGATGAGGCTAGGACCATTGAGCAATGTAGTACAACTAGAAGTAATTACATGTCCAAAAATCAATGTCTTGGAGAGGGCAATTATACTAATGTACAAAGACAGTCTCTATATGATGACTGCACCCTGACTCTATGTCCTGTAGGAGTTTTAAATGCTTGGGACAGAATTGAAGTTGGAAAGAGAACTGAGTAATTTACTAAAGGTATACAGGGTCCTAAAGAAACCTGCACTGATTTTTTTACAAAGATTAACTTAAGTTATAAATGATACCAAATTTAGAAGCTAGCTATCATTTAGAATGATACCAAATTCAGAAGCTAGACAAATAATAATTGAATCTTTGTCTCCTGAAAAGGCTAATTCACAATGCAAAAGGGTAATTAGGTCTTTAAAGTCAAGATTAGCACTCATAGAAGAATGGATCTGAGATACAGTCAATACTGAATCTCATAACAATCATGACACTTGGATAGGAAAGGTTATTTCCAGAAGCTTGAAATAAATTAAAATGTCAGGTTTTTTTGTGGCAAAAAAAGGTAATCTAAAAAGAAATTATATACAGGGCAGTCCTGAAATATTTCTCCTAATATACAAACAAAAGGCCCTTGCTTTCCGGACTATGCAGAAAGTGCAGCAAAGACCAACATTGGACCAATGAATGCAGATCAACAAGGCCCTGGGTTTACCTGCTATCTGAGAAAAAGAAATAAGTGAGATTATCAACATTTTATTGCTTTTATAAGAATGAAAAGCTTTCGTTTGAACACTGCAAGTAAGTACTAGATGTGTGCTGACCTTGAGATGCTGCTTAGTGGCAGAGCATGTGCTCCACATGGACAAGGTCCTGGATTAGCCCCAGAATTAAAGCATAGAAAATGCCCATGGTTTATTGCTTACTGGGGTGAAGATGAATTCAGATAAGATAAAGAGCCCTGGAGATGAACACCTGTGTCATTACACCCCATGATTTATCCTGACAAAAAGAAATCATAAAGAGACTGGAAGTTGCTAATACCTAATAAATTTTAAATGTTCTGTCTTTTGGTTATTTCCATAGATAACTTCTATTGGTGACATTTTACATGTATTATCTCTATTCTTAGTTTTCTTTGACCTTTACTTTGGCAGAAAATCTTATTTTCTATACTTTTTTGTAAACATTTGTGGTTTTACATTAAACAATGGTTTTCTTGACATTCTGCCTTTTGGTTAACAGACAGATTATGAGGCAAATGTATTCACAGTTTACGCTACATAGTGTCAAACAGTGATCAGATGGCAATATACCAAAAACAGAACACCTTTTCCTAAAACAGGTCAATAATTAGGAAAACACATAAAGTGCTAAATTAGTTAGAATTTAAATCTTGGGCCCAGTCTTAGTAATTTGGGAAGGGCAGGAGTCCCCAAAGCCAGAAGAGAAAAGTATCATCCTTAGGAACAGACAGGTGGGAAAACTTAGGCTGTATTTATCTGGAATCTTTTTGGCCTCTGTGAAGTGGATCCAAATTCTATGATTCTCTTAAGCTCATACAAATTGCAAAAAGACATAAGAATTTTAGTTATATTAGTATTACCAATCAGGCTTTATAAAATGAGTTTGAAAGCTGGCTATAACCTTGCAGAAGGATCTGATTGTCTGATTCTACCAAGCTGACAAAGTTACAACTAGCCCAGCCGTGAATACTTGCAAAGATCTGAGGATAAATTATACCTAAGTGCAGAATGAGCAGCTTCTAAATCTATTAAAAACAGAAACCAGTCCATACCTAGTTAGCCATACCCAGGTCTCTACCTAGTTGGAGGTGGAAGTATCCAAACAGCATCAATCTTCAGCTGCCAGACCTTTAAGGTGGGAGATTTTCCCCACAGTAGAGGGACATATGGGAGAAGACTGACCTTACTTTGTCTAGGCAAAAGGGTTCAATCAATTCTCTAATGTCCTCAGATCTAAGTCGGGTTCCTGGCAGCAGGCAGGCATTGGCCTATGGCATCTTGCCCAGATTAGCATTGCTACAATCTAGATGGAGATCCTGGTGTCTCATAACTTCTTTGAAGACCTTGGGTCACTGTTAGGATCTGGAAGTCTCTGTCTGAGAAATACACATTTTAAATGCTATATTCTGCATATCTCTAAAATATGAGGCCTGCCCAGGTATATCTGCATAGAAAAACTTTGTTTCTAGTTACTTGTAAGCTTAACCCTGAAACTTATACAAGACACTAAATCTCAACCCTATAATCAATCACAGTACTTACAAGAATGACTGCTTGTGTTTCTTAATAGACTTAAATTCACATATACAGAGTTGGATCCAAGTTACATACATACATACATACATACATAAATACATACATACAGATTTAAAGCTAGCTTTCATCCACACATAGTTAACTCTAAGTCACATACATGTCCATATAACCATACATTATGTCATAAACATTTTGCAGTGAAGAATCATCAGCTAATTCCAAAATGAAAAAAAACCAAATTGAATTAACTCAATATCTTACAGTTTCTTTTTAAAATTCAGTATCTTCAGGTATGAGAAACCACAGCAAACAAAATCCACATCACCTCTGACCTTTTACAACATTTTATATACCTTCTACAATATTTTATATACTTTCAGTCGGTCTCTCTAATTCCTTAGGCATCTTTGCTTCAGACATTTCTTCTTCCTGTCCCTTTATTATCCCAATCCTCTGCCTTCTCTATCATCCTCTGGACAACATAAAAACTTTCACAGTCCTTTTTGTGGTTCTCTTCAGTATGCATACACTGTAGCAGCATATGACCAACATGAAGCATGTGAAACTAGCAGTAGGGTTTTTTTGCTTTTCTTAACTAATAATAATTTATAACCAACCTCTGTAAAAGATGACAAACCCACTGGATCTGAATGATCAAAGCAGCAGTCGCTTTGTCTCAGCAACTACAGTCAGTGACTGACCAAAAATGCAATCCAAAACGAAGTCATGTCACATGCTTTTAAATTTTCTCATGCATATATTTTTAATTATAGCAGATTTCAACCTTATTTAATAATTTTTTATCACTGTCATATCAAAAAACACTTGAACTCCTGCTAAGTTCTGATTCCTGACCATAAGTGCAGTCACAGCAGCTGTGGGTGGTGACCGACTACTATTGGGAATAGAGATAGCAAAAATATTTAAACCATTTTGTCTCAGCTTTATGCTTTTAACAAAATTAGAAAACACATCAGAACAGCATAGATAACTTTCTTTAGAAACAGACAAAACTTCTCAACAAGGCAAATAGAACTTTCTGACCAGAAATAGAACCAAATGAGCAGGTAACATCAGAGTTACAAAAATGCATGCACACATGAGTCTAAACATTAAACACACATCCTGTGGCCACATTTTCCAATCAGTCACACATTCATCAATAGGAGTAGCCTGGCTAAAACATCTGCATAGATAAAACCAAACAGGGCAATGTTACACATGATGAAAGCAATGGACAGTTTTCAGGAGGCTGCTATGGGAATGCTGCCAGGCAGCAACAGTTTCCCCTGGCTCTCGGGAAGAACCGGGGCTACTTGGTCCCAGTCTTCCTGTTGTAGACAGACTTCAGAGACAATTGACAAACACAAAGCAAACACAATCTGCGCAGTGGGCGACTGGGCTACAGAGATACAGACAGGAGCGGCCACGAATGGCTCCATTTCCAGGGAAGGGGAGACACCAAGTCGTCTACCTTCCTCTCAGACAACCCTAGAGGAGACCCCCAGGGAGGGGACCAGGGGGGCCCGGACTTAAGGCACGTCTGCCTGCCTCCCCCACTGGCCCAACTACACTGGTCCTGCACAGGAACAAAAATACAGATGCCAAATCACCCAGACTATAGATAAGGACACAACAAACACTTAACAACTTGAGCTCATTCTTACCTCCAACTGGTCTCAGAGTGGTGGTCCAGGGGCACCCCAAAATCCCATGTGAGCCCCCACATGATAGACCCCAGACTCAGGGTACTATCCTCGGGAAGGGGGGCCCCAAGAACCCAGACTCCAGTCCAGTTGATGCAAATAGCAAGAGGATTTATTTCGTCTGTACAGGAGGGCTACCTCCCTGCCTCGGGAGCAAGGGAGTAGCAGTGATTAACAATCTCATATCTCTTTTAAAGGCTAAAAACCATAAAATCACCATAGCAACTGGGGCAATACATGATTGGTCACTTTAAAGGTCATACTATAATTGTAAGGTTGCCTTAAGGTCAGCTGGTTAGGGGGTTTTTACAACTGGGTGTTGGTCACAGCTATTCTGCTTGGAACTTCTGGTATTTTAATCTCAGGTTTGACTATTATGTCCTATCTGAGTTGATTACAGCTATCTGGACTGGGTCACTCTGTTTCCTGGGACAGACTTGTAGACTTTTAGTTCCTTGTTCTCATGGGGGGGTGCCCTGCCGAATACCTGAACTGAATGCCTGGGTCAGGCCCTAGAACCCAGGGTCCATTAAATTCTTGAGCTCAGTTCAGTTTTACCAAGCTTGTTGTTAGTGAACTTAAATCCTAGAACTGTGTTATTAGGTGAATCTTAGTCAGGAACTCTGAAAGCTAGATTTATTCACCATATTGTACCTTCCTGTTTGACACTATGACTAAAACTCCAGAGGCAGACATGATGAAAATGAAATTATGTCTCTTGGTTGAGGTTTTTCTACACAGGAATAAAATTTCATTCAGTCTTCTTAGTTAATAAAGCTTGGATTCAAATGTACATTTTGGCCAAGTTTAGTTTTATCACATATAAAGCAATTTGAATAAAATCGATATTAAATATAGATTACTTCTAAAAGAAATGAAGGAAAATAAAAATAACTAAATTTGATTTAAAAAAGGAATGTTGAAAGTGCCTGAGTTTTAAAATGCTGTTATTGTATCTACATTAGCACTCAGTGCAGTTGTTCTTGGACATCTTGTGTCAATGTTTAGATGAAGAGATGTTCTGTGTATGTCTAATCTCTGTTGTGTACCACTCATTTCACTCTCCTGGCTCCAGAACGTCTAGACTTTTAGAACATTTCTTTCTAGTATAAAATACCTGTACAAAATGCAAGTTCTGACATAGAGCTTCTTAATGGTAGAAATTGCTACAAAATATAAAATCTAGTTGGGTTTAAAATTTTTATACTTTATTTTATACCTAAAATATATCATTAAGGTGCCCATGCTTCAGTGTAAAAGAGAAAATTGCGTAAAAAGTTTCACATCCTTCATTTGTTTCAAATACAAAACCAGTGTATATGAAACAGGAACAATATTGGGACAAAAGTGGATTTTGTGCATTTGCTGAATTCTCTGTTTCTTGAAGACAAAGTAAATGTTTTCATCTTAATATTTATAAAGAAGAGGGACTGGAGAGATGGCTCAGTGGTTGAGAGCACTGACTGTTCTTCCAGAGGACCTGAGTTCGATTTCCAGTATCCACATGGCAGCTAACAACTGTCTGTAATTCCAAGATCTGACACCCTACCTTACACAGTTATACATGCAGGCAAAACACCAATTCACATAAAATAAAAATAAACATTTTTAAAAATATATTTATAAAGAAGATGGCAATTTCATAGTTATTGGATCTTGTAAAGGCCTTAATATTTTTTCTACTTCTTTTTTTAGCATCCAATGTGCCAATGGATTCTGAACCCATTTTGAGGATGGCAAGACAACTCTCTTTGGCAAGATTTATGATTGGATTATACAAAGGTAAGTGAACACAGACATACATGCTTAAAAGACTTGGCCTGCAAAGTGTGTGTGTGTGGGGGGGTACCTTAAGAAAACACAAGAAACCCAGGAATAAAGAATGGTACAGCGACTGCAAAGGTCAGTGGAGACTGGATGATGGCAGAAGGCATAAGATTCTACAGAGTTCATCTGCCAATGGATGGCCAATAAACTATAGAACATACATTTAATATTGTTGTGTTTTCTCCTCGTGAGACAATTTGTAAAGTCATTTCTATCTGTTCTAACTCTTACTGGCCACTGCTACCTGTCTGTCCCATGGCTTTGTTAGAGTAGGTCATCCTATCTCTGAGTTCTTGCTTCTTCTCCACTATACTCAGCCCCTCCAGGGTTTGGAGGAGCAGACAGGCCATAGTTTTCCTGTGTCAGCTGACCCTATTGGGTATGATACAATCG
The DNA here is from genome assembly GCA_004025045.1 of Sigmodon hispidus. Taxonomy (NCBI): domain Eukaryota; kingdom Metazoa; phylum Chordata; class Mammalia; order Rodentia; family Cricetidae; genus Sigmodon; species Sigmodon hispidus. Next base: position 88,235 of record PVIH01007460.1, on the reverse strand, counting down.
CTCTTTGTCCTTGAATCTTACTGTGGAGCCAACTTTAGACTGCCAGGAAATAAGGAGATAGACTGTGGAAAAAAGTCACAGAGTGGGCCATCTCTAGTGCCTTTTGCTAGCACATCAAAACATGCCCACCCACAGGGACTTTTAACTTCTGGGACTTTTCTGTTGCGGCTAAGGAAGGATCCAGGGTCTCCCAAGTGCTGATTCTTACTGAGATAACAGTGGGCTGTAGGGGAGTATAGTGAATCCAGTTCTTAAGATGAGTTCTGACCCCTGACTGCTCCCCTGTCTCTTTCACTGGTTTCTGGTACCCTAACTCTAACCCTAATGGAACATGGTTAAACTTCTGGTCTTCAGCCTCCTCTTAGCTGCCAACCACCAAAGGTCTTGTGTTTGTATGTACACTGAGTCTTGAACTTCCTCCTGTTCTATCCTAAACAGCTTCTATTCTTTGGAGAAAGCTTTGGAGCTCAGTTCTTTTGACCTGTCTTCTTTCCAAAAGTCCAGAGTCACTGTCCCTAGAGATGAGGGCTGTCTTGCTCCCATCTGCACACAAGTCTTGGTCAGTGGGGTTCTATGTGAGGCATTTGGTTTTTTCTGCTCTTCTCACTTGCCTTCCCGACTCCAGAACACCTTCCCTACAGTTAGAGGAGTCATCCTTAGCCTGCTGCATTGCTGTAGAGCCTTCACGGAGTCAGGGGAGATATGTGTAGCCCCTGACTACTTATAGCACTCTCCTGTCTTTGCAACAGGCAGAAGGTGGAAGGGAATGATAAATGGCTGCCCTCCTGCCCTCCATGCAGGCACTGTGATCTCAGGCTGGGAACTGAGGCCAGAATCTCTGTCTGGGACACATCTGTTATGCTGAGCTGGGAAGATGAGAAACAGCCCACCGTGCTTGGCTCAAATACCAGGACACACTGTAATATAATACAGATATTAAGATTTGTATGGGTAAATATTGATAAGACAATTACTAGAGATGTTAAATTGTTATTGTAATCTCATAAGTGTTTTATGATTGTTTTGCTATAGAGTACATAGGCTGAGCTGCCAGTACCTTCACTCTGGCAGTGCGAGTTTCTGAAGTTGTGCCTTACTGTGACTTCTATCCACATGCCTCTGTTAATGGGGGGACAGGCATTTTTCACACCAATCTGGGCAGTTTATATATAAGCTCATACCTGTTTACTCCAGACTCATTCCTTTGGGTTTGTCTACCCTGCTGTAAAGAGCAGAAGGCCCTACAGGCTGTTGCTAAGGCTCCCGCATCAGCTGGCATCTGGCTGTTTGCCTAGTGAGAGACAGGGAAAAGGCAGGAGAAGCCAAGGATTTGCACCTTCTTTTCTTTGCCTGCCCCTAAGTCCCACTTGCTTTGGGTTGGGCTCCAGGGCCCTGTAGACAGGCCCTGTGTGGCTCTGCTGTCACTGGATGACATGGTGCTGAGGTCCTTCTGTCTCCCACCTGAGGAGAAGGCCCTTCCAACTGAGCCACAGTGTCTTCCTTACCCACTTTACTGTGAACTCTGCACTATCTCTGTGACCAGTGTGTCACAATAGAATCTTTTTGTTCCCGAGACTAGAGAGGGTGTGTCCTCCTCTTTAGGCCCTGACTGAGAAGTCATAGTGCTTCCTTTGTTTCTCGTTTCCTCCTCACTGGATGTCCTAAGAGTCCTTGTATTTTAGATCAGAATTCTTTCTAGATGGTCTGTGCTGCAGTCCCTTCCTCTTGGCTAGATTTTCATCCCTGTCTTGTGATAAACAGATCTTTTTTTTTTTTTTAAACTTTATTTATTTAATTATTTGCCTTGGTGTTTTGCCTGGAACTGGAACTACAGACAGTTGTTAGCTGCCATGTGGGTGCTGGGAATCGAACCCGGGTCCTCTGGAAGAGCTGACGGTGCTCTTAACCACTGAGCCATCTCTCCAGCCCCGATAAACAGATCTTAACTGTTCTTTTTTTTTTTTTTTTGCTTTGTTTGTGATTCCAGGGCTGAGTCTCAAGTCTCCTCAAACTAAGTATGCTCCTGACCACTGAGCTATATACCCTTAGTGACCAATGTATTCATGATGGTTTATGCTTTTTGTCTCTTAGTAAATCCTCCATAAATGTAATAAATTTTATATCTCCTAAGTTTAAAAGAAGCTTAGTTTCATCTTCCACATTTTAGTTATAATCCACTTTAAAAGTATCTTAGTGTAGAGTGAAGTGGGTTCATCTCACTTAAAACTCTTCCTTCACTGATTTTTAGGTGCTCATAGTCATGGGATTTCTTTCTGAAACCTCTATCCACCCCATTATTAAGCCCTTTCTTTATAGGTTAATATTCTGCCTCCTGAGAGTAAGTATCTATTCCAAACTTCATCAGTTAGAGACCAGTTTTATGGTATTTTTAAGGTGGGTCCTGGAGAAGTGAGAGTATGATCTAATATCAGGGTCAATGCCCTTATAAAAGAGACTGATGGCACTGTCTTCTAGGTCTACCCTGAGGACACTGTGAGAAGATGCCCTCTATGGATTAGAGAGAGAGAGATCTCACCAGACACTGAAGCTGCCAGTGCCAGTGTTGTACAGTTGCCTGCCTGTGAGTTATAGGTATATGCTTTTGTTTCCCATAACCCACCAAGTGTATGGTAATTTATTACAACAACCTGAGGTAGCCATGATTGTTAGGATTTCCAACAAATTTGGAAAGTGCAAGTGTTTCCTGAGTTTTAAGACCAAGCATATGACCCCAGCAGTCAGACACACATGCATGCTGTGGCATGCTCCCTGACGCATATACTGCCTGGTAGGTACATCATTTATATACATGACCAAGCATGACCACCTAAACTCTCTGCACGCATGTACTGTTGAAAGTGGAACCCCCTGTTTCTATGTCCTCTTTGCATAATCTCTTCCATGAACCCAGCTCACTCTCCCCTCTTCTTCTAATTTAATAAACTCTAAAAGTAGGTTTTCGGCTGTTCCTCCTGTGAGGACCTGGAGGGCAGGGCCCAGTATCAATGATTCATCCTCACCTTGGCCCCTGAGGGCAGGACCCAGGTCTGAGTGAACTCAGAAGCCAATGGATTCAAAAGTTGGATTTACTCCAGAGAACTCAACCAATAGCTGCTGTACCTTACTCCTTTGTCCAGTCCTGGAATGCCAAGGTGTGTTGAATCTTGCTTACTGTTGTTTTTCTTTAAAGACCCCTGCCCGTCAGGGCTGCAGGGTCCTTAGCCTTTCAGTTGTGCTGGAACTAGGCTGTTGACCCGGGTTCCTTGGAACCCATATGTAACAATAAAATCCTCATACATGTTATAGCGTTTCCAGCCTTCCTTGCGAACATGGAAATTCTTACACGCAGCCATAACACTCTGTGATCCATTCTCCTGTGGCCTCCATGCGCCTCGGTGAACTGGGACTCTGCACAGGGCCTCTGCTACACACTCACCTTCCATCTTCCCAGGAATGGCTGAGTTTTTGCCTTCTAGTGAGTGTAAACATGACCTTACTGGCCTCCCAGTAAGACACTAGGCTCACGGGGAAATGCACCCTCCACTGTTTTAATGACTGTGGCTGACCTCTATTGTCGACATTCACCCCGGCCATTCCCTCCACTGAGCTCTGGGACTTGTTTGTATTTTCTTGATCCTCCATTCCCGGGCCCTTTGACCCTCAGACTTTCTGTCCTGACTACTACCCTATCAGGTCAATGAACAATCACAGTAGCCATTTCATTATTCAATCCTTGCTTAACCTGGGGACACTCTAGACCTTGGCCTTTTGGATCATTACCTTGGCCTTAGTAATGGGAAACAAGCCAGCAAAAAGTATCAGACCAAATTCCCCCCTTAAAATTTCCTTTCTCCTCACTGTGACCCTATGCAACTTTAACCTTAACCAATAAACTTCTAATAACAAACTGCTAAACACTATATGATTATAATTTTGTTGCATCCCGATGTGCCTAAAATTTGTTTTTTTCATAAACTTAAAAATTTTCTGAGCTCCAGGAAATCAACTTGGACTCTCCCAAACAGCACCAGACACTCCACAGAGCACCCCCCAAACATCTGCTTGGATGATTGATTAGAATTAGTTTGAATCTGTAGATCACCTAGATAAATGGGAAAACTTAGGTTTTTCATGGAATGTAGCCTCCCAGTCTACTAGTATAGTCTATTTCATGATGTGTTCAAGCTCTTAGTGTCTTTCCGTGAAGAGCTTATGTTATTGGATGGAGTGTGGTGCTGGGTGGCAGTGTGTGCTTGTCTCCAGCAAGCCCTGGTTCACTCCCCTGTATACCTCCCACCAAATGGTTAACACTTGATCTTAAAGATCTTCATATCTTTGGTGAGATATGTTTCTAGATGCATTTTTAGGTTCTCACAAGTATTACTCAATTTAATTGCAACCTTGAACAGTTGCTGCTGGTATATAAAAGAGTAACTTTGTATGTTAACTTTCCACTATTTATCTTTTACTCTGGTGAGTCAGTTCCAGTGGACTGTCTACAATACTGGGTTTTATTAGGCTTTCTCCTGTTCCTGTACAGGTCATGGTGTAAGTTCCCCCACAGTCTACTTTAGTTCTTGAGTTGAGTTGAGAAGCAAAAAGAAAGCACAAGGAGCCATCTGGCAGAATGAGCAGACAGCCCAGCATCTCAGGCTGGCACTGCTTCTGCCACTTAGGCAGAAGGCTGGCACCTGGGTACTGAGGTGTCTACACTAAAAATGTGAGGGCAAATCCACAGAATCCCACAGCACCCAGAGGCGAGAGTAAGCAACTTGTGGGATGGAGACTGTCACTGTGAATTGGGAGGCCTAGAGCCCTGGGAAGGCTGTGTACTGGAAAGAAAGGGACACCCTGGGAGGCAGCTCAGCCATGGAAACTCTGAGACTGATGAGTATGTGGCATAAAGAAGCCAGTAGAAGGCACAAAGGCCTCTAACACTGGGCAGGAAGAGCAATGCCAAGGAGGGCCTGAAGGGCCTGGGCAGACGGGTAAGGTGAAATGTCACCTCCCTCTCATTAGCTCTGCTTGAACTACAATCAACTGCATGTGATCATTACTAATCCCAAAGAACAACAACAACAACAAATTAATCAGATATTACTGGCAAAAAATTGCTTACTGAATGTTGTGCCTACTTGATATCCAGAAGCAGATATTATAATCATAGAAGTGTGCATAGCCCGTGACGGTGCTGGGTATCAGGCAAGATGAGTGGGTTCCTCCACACACCCTTCCTCCCTCCTGTTCTCGGTTAGTAAATTGGCTAATTTCATCTGGTTCATGTATCTGAGGACAGGAGCTTGTCTCTCATCTGAGATCCTTCCTAGCCCGGAATTGCAGGTCTGTGCAATCACACTGAGCTACCATTTAATTTTTTAACAGGAATTTGAATAATTATTTAGCTGAAATCTTAGTATAGCTCTGTGAGAGGTGCTGGTATACATTGGAATAACAGATTCCATGTCATCCTTCTCTCTCACAAGAATCACGTTTCCATTTCTTTGGTGGCTTTTCTATCTACACACACGGTCCGCGGGTTATTTACTTTGGAAACTAAACCCAGATTGGGTTGCTGCCATGTATTAAGGCAGGGATCCTCCTGACTAGGTGAAGTAGTAGCCACCTCTGGACCCTCAGTTCCAGGAGATTCTGAGCAGCAGCCTTGTCTACCCTGAGACATTTCCTCCATATTTCATCTCATCAGAGAATGAAGGGTTGACCCCAGACACCTGCAGGAGAGCAGGAGCTGAACCCAACAGGTGCTCAGGAGCCACAGAACCTGCATCCAGCAACTTCTTCCTAGTCTAGCCCCAGAGCTAGGAGCCAGAGGGCAGTGAGTGGGGTGAGTGGGTGGGGCAGGCTAGGCTCTGCCCTCCTGTTACTTTACTCTACCTGCCTCAGGACCTGCAGACCAGAGCCTGCAGCAGCCTGTGTCTCCTTTGCTTTCAAGAGGTTGGACGTGGTGCTGGACCCAGAAAAATCTGCAGCCAGCCATGGGAAGCCGCGTTTCTCGGGAAGATTTTGAGTGGGTCGACACGGATGAACCTCATGCACAGAGGAGGCGAGAGATCCTGGGTGAGGTCTTGCTTTATCTACATATTGCATATGAATAATGTGATATTCCCCCCTCACAAAACCTGACTCTTAAACTTAGCTTCTTCAATAGTCAGAAAGTCAAGGAAGCAAAAAAGTGTTAATTGATGCTTTTCTCAACAAACTTACTTCCAATGAACCATCTCACTTGAAAAAGATGAATGGACTTTATATTTCTTGAAAAATACCATGTTACCACTCAGTGTTTCATTTCTGAAAGACAGAAAAGAATTAATTTTAAGGAAGAAGCATCTGAGGATTTATTTAAATTACATCATCAAAATGACAATGTATTCCTGAAATATATATCTTTAATTTGTGAAAACAAACAAATTCATACACTTTAAATTTATAGTTAGAGTTAGTGTTAAAGTCTTTTTCATGCTTTACAAACACTCCCCTGTGGGTATTTACAAACAAAGAGGATGGAGAGAAGCTCCACCCAGCTCCATTCAGATGCACTCCTGCACTTCAGCTGAAAGATATGTCTGGAGCGTAAGTGCCAAAGAGGGGGTGCAGTGCTTCCCACTGCTGCCTCTTTGAGCCCACATCTCTGAGAAGTCATAGGTCAAGGCCTCCAGCACTTCACCACTGGGACCACAGGCCCTTGCTAATGCAAAGTCACCTCAACAGTGCCCACTACAGGGACCACCAGTTACACTCTAAGGGAAGTTACACTGAGAGGACCTCACAACACACTGCTTGAACCATTAGCATGTCCTCACTGTCATAACACCCTAGAGGACAGTGGTTCTTGCTGACTGAATTGTATATGTCACTCACAGCCACAGGTGGTATAGGGGGACTATAATAGGAATACACCCAACATTACTCATCAAACTGACATTTCAAGGCACATCTTCAAGGGAAAACCACCCACTTCCTAAGAGGTTCATAAAATTGGCAGAGACATCTGACCTACCAGACATACCCAAAAATCTCAAAATAAACTTAAAAATTTATGTAAAACACTGTGATATGATGCCAGAAAGGGACCAAAATAACTTCTTAGCAATAGAGCTTTGGAAACTATTGTGAATGAAATGCTTGGCAGAGAATCTATGAGAGTGAGGGGAATGGGGCTGGGGATGTCACTCAGTGGCTGAGTGTATAGCCTAGTTGAGGCCCAGCCAACATCCTACTAAATGGAGAAAGAACTGAAAGTATTTCCTCGAGATTCAGGGAGAAAGCAAGGGTGCCACTCCCTGCTCACTGGGATAATGTTAGGAAGTTTTAGAAAGATCAAGTAGGCAAAAGAGAGGCAGGAAATGAAAATCAGAAGGTGGAAGGTCAAATGTTCTGTTTGTCCATGTGACTATATGTGTAGGAAAAGAAGACTCCACACAAGGCTATTGGAACTGAAAGATTCAGTAACAGCGGGACAAAAATCAACATACAAGAATTAGCTTATTTGCTGGTCATGGTGATGCACATCTGTGTACAAGCAACTTGGGAGGCTGAGGCAGGGGGATCTCTGAGAGTTCACAGTCCAGTTAGGGTTGTTATACAGAGAAACCCTGTCTCAAAAAAAAAAAAAAAAAAAAGAAAAGATTGTGCTAGTAAACTTGGCTCTTTTGTTTACGCCATGGAGATCAAACTCAGGACCTCAGCTTCCACAGCAAGCAATTCATCTACTGAGCTCTCTTTCTCTCCAGGCTGTATTATAATTTCTTAGGTGTGTTCACTGTAATTTTTTATAATCACAATTGTATTTTTCCACTTACGATCCTTTTTTTTTTCTTTTTTTTACAGCAAAGTATCCAGAGATAAAATCCTTGATGAGACCTGACCCCAACCTGATCTGGATCATAACTATGATGGTTCTGACCCAGCTGGCTTCATTTTATTTAGTGAAAGACTTGGACTGGAAATGGGTCATATTTTGGGCCTTTGCCTTTGGCAGCTCCATTAACCATTCAATGACTCTGGCTATCCATGAGATTTCTCATAATTTCCTCTTTGGCCACCATAAGGCTCTGTGGAACCGCTGGTTTGGAATATTTGCCAACCTCCCTCTTGGGGTTCCATACTCGATTTCCTATAAAATGTATCACATGGATCATCATCGGTACCTTGGAGCCGATGGTATCGATGCGGATGCTCCTTCTCATTTTGAAGGCTGGTTCTTCTGCACCACTTTCAGGAAGCTCATATGGGTTGTTTTTCAGCCTTTGTTTATTTTTCTTCGACCCTATTTCATCAACCCCAAACCAACTACTTATTTGGAAACTATAAATAATGTGACTCAGATCACTTTTAACATTATAATTTACTATGTTTGGGGAATTAAATCTTTAGTCTACATGTTGGCAGCAACAATACTTGGCCTGGGTGTGAACCCAATTTCTGGGCATTTTATAGCTGACCATTACATGTTCTTAAAGGGGCAAGACACCACCTCATATTATGGGCCTCTGAACTTTCTCATGTTCAATGGGGGCTATCACAATGAACATCATGACTTCCCCAGTATTCCTGGAAGCCGCCTTCCACAGGTAAGTGAAGTTTTGATTTATTGTTTTAGTTTCTGATCATTATGTAATCCAAATTAGTCCTCATTGCTCATTTTTAAATAAAACTGGCATATATTATCAAACAAAAATTCACTTAAAAAAACATAAAGCATAGTGCATATCCATTGTCTAACAGTCTAATTTCACTTAAGTTCACTCTCTTGAATTCTTACATTTGGCCATTACAATTAGAATTCAAAAGTGTTGCAAGATGTGTAAAATGTGTTACTTGTTAAATAACTCAGTGGGTTATAAAAAGAAGACATGCAATTGGAAGGAGAACATGGCAGGATTGGGCCTGGTAAGAGTAGGGGATTGAAATTATCAAATATGCTGCACACATATATATGAAATAAAAAACACATTCATCTTAACCAAACCATCAGATCGGCATGATGAATAGAAGTTCATTCTACAAAGAAATCTGATTTTTAATTAATTGAGTTATTTTACCAAGTAATACATTTTGCACATCTTCTAACACTTCTGAGTCCTAATTGTGCGTGTGATCTGTAGGTTGTCCTGTCTGAAGGACCGTGAGCAAAGGTGTTACCCTCTGCCTGTCAGACACTCACCTGTCATCTTGAGGCCTCAGTAACATTCACCTCAGTAACACTCACTGTTCACCTCACTGTGGTTTTCATTTCCAGGTGAGGAAAATAGCAGCTGAATACTATGACCAACTCCCCCATCATAACTCCTGGATCAAGGTGCTGTATGACTTTGTGATGGACGACACACTGAGTCCCTATTCAAGGGTGAAGAGGCTTCCAAAAGGGAATGAGCTTCTGGAGTAAATATCTCGAGAACCAAATAAAACCCTCCCTGAAGCTTTACTATTACAAAATAATATGTGGAAGTATCTCCCCACCCTGTCACTCTCAATGGTAATTTAGCTTAGGGTATCATACATGCCCAGCAAGAACTCTGCCAGTGAGCTCCCAGCCTGAGTCTTTACTTGGGTAAACTTGGGATCAGTGATGGTCAGAAGCTGTCTTGCTACAGTTTAAACTTGGATTTCCACGATATCAATAATTCTCTCTGGTTTTCAGTCAGCCTAACTGTTACAGTGCTCACTTCTGCCTACAGGGCACTTGCTTGTTGAATTTTTCCTGGTAGTATCTGTACCTTTGCCTGTCACATTGTAAGCACATCATGAAATGCCTACTTTACTATAAGATTCTTATTATTAAATTTCACTTTAATAAAAAGCTAACCAATTATGTTCCCAATCAAAATGGATTTACTGGGTTTTGTTTTAATATTTCACTTTTTTCAATTTTTTTGTGTTTCTATCATTACATTAGTACTTGGGGAAACTTAACTTTAAATTTCCTTCCCATGAAAAGACTAGAGAGGCTCAGAAGCATGGTTTTACACACCCCTATTCTCCAGTATGTCCCAGGAGGCCGGGAAGGAGACTTGCTTGGCACCCTTTCCTGCCCCCAGTGCTATGTAGTTTATGGGACTTGGAACTTGGAGCTCCACGCCTGTACCTCAAGCATTGTACCCATCGAGCCATTTCCCTTAGGAAATGGCCTCTGGTTTCAAAGCTCAGAGAGCAATGCACTTGAGAAAATGACCATCCTGCTTTAATTTAACATCACCTCCTTTTAATATGCACATATGAAAGTGAATGGTCCAGTTCTCATTAAAAGGAAAAGAAAAGAAGAGGATCCAAAATATGAAGTAACTTCTTTGAAGCTGGCCAGCTTCCTCTTACTTTGGTGGAGAACCAGAACTGGATCTAGTCACCCTCGCCCTAAGTTTAAGGCCTGTCTACTCTGTCTATGCTGATATCCTTCAGTTACATATTCTTCCACAAAGATCCATTCTCCTTGCTTGCATATGAAAAAGGGGATTGGAAAGTGGTGTCTTTTGTCGGAAACTGAGTGTCTAAATGGTGAGAATTTTAGTAATTTGGAAGAAAATCATTCAGAGTGATGGCTGGTTCCTCCACTTTCCTGTCATCTCCACTGAAGGGGTACAGCAAGCTGTTTCTGCCTCCAGCCTGAGCTTACTGAGATAAGGAAAGCTGAGCAGGAAAGAAAAACCAGGCACGCCACATGTACACACACTGCACACATCCCCACATCTGCAATGGGTGGTCTTGCAGTATTTGGTTCATGCCTCCCTCATATACATTGCATCCTCCCTCACTACTCACCGCTGTGTGCCAGCCCAGCACATTCCTTTTGCTCAAGACTGCCACAAACTAGGGCCTCCTCTGCTTCCCCTATATTGGTTCCAATATAGCCAACTTCTTACCTATGCTCAGCTCTCAGCTCAGACCTTCTCTTTGAAAAAGTCTTTCTTCTACAATTGCTTAATTTTTCAGTTTTACAGAAACCAACCCCAAGACAAGGATCAGGGTGTAAGTGGCTTCTCCGGAGTGTTAACTCGGGGGAAGGGTGAGGGCTTGGGAAGAAGATCAAAGAAGAGAAGTGTGTGCAAAGGAAGCAGTAGGGACCTGAGAGCAGCCAGGCATGGAGAAGTAACCCAGTGGACAAGGGAACCTGATCCCCACCTGACTCCTGGGACAATTCATGGGCAGCCTCATCAATAGCAATCCTTTAGCTCTCCATAGAAATGTACATTCATGCCCTGGCCAGTGGGGTCTTCAACGTGGACCTGAAGAAAGGGGCAAAACAAATGGGGGAGGGGCAAGGAACACAAGGAAGGGAGCAAGTCTGAATTTTCTCTGATCAAGCTTTGCAACTTTATTTTTTAGCCAGCAGTTAAATAGGGATTCAGGGTGGGAAAGTTCACGTAGACACATAGGGTGGAGAAATTCCACAGTCAAAAGGTGTTCTGCTAAAACAGGATGTGTTACTTTGGAAATCTATCTATCAGTTGCCTAGCCGGGAAGGAGCCACCTGTCCTCTGGGAATCTAACTGGAAAAGAGACACCTGTTTGTTGCCTAGGAAAAAGCTTAACTCATAGTAAAAAGGAAGCCTAATTTAAGTCTTGCCTGAGGGGCTGAATTCCTGGCATAACTTAAGACAGTGGGCACATTGGCCCTCCGTTCCTGGCACATTCGCTGCACTCTCTCCTTTTTCTGCACATTACCTGAGTTTTAAGAGTCTCTCTGAGCAGTAAGGATGTGGAGCCACACCTGGGTCAGCTTCATCCTCCTTCACTAAGATGTGGTTTTAGGCACTTAATCCTTTGTGATCTGAGAAAATCCTGAGGTGAAGAGACCCATTCAAAAGGCCTGAGTGACAGATGGACAGGAGAGGAGGTAGTTGACCAGAAACTGCTGCCCACCCACTGGTGTCACACCATCTCTCCCACATCATTCTCTCTTAGGGGACTAGTTAGGGCCTCACTAGCCTAGTGTGGAAGAGGACCCTGTTATGCCTGGAAAAGAGGTCTGGAAAGTGACATTCACAGTCCAAGGAACTTATCCACAGTCAGATAGCTTACAGAGTAGGCTTAAGCTTGCCATCCCCTCCCCCAAGCCTTTAAGGAAACAACACTATCAAAATAAAAACTTAAAGTCCAATGTGGTGACACAAACCTTTAATCCCAGCACTCTGGAGGCAGATGCAGGTGGATCTCTGAGTTGGAGGCCACCCTGGTCTACAGGGTGAGTTCCAGGACAGCCAGGGTTATGTAGAGAAACCCTGTCTCAAAACAATATAAAACCAAACAAAAATTAAAGGGTGTGGTTGAGGCTCCTGACTGGTCTTCCAGAGAGCTGGGTTCACTTCCCAGCACCCACATGGTCCTCTGTAACACCATTTCCAGGGATTCAATAACCTCTTCTGGTCCCTGCAAGCATTACATACTGTAGTGCATAGATATACATGCAGGCAAACATTCATACACATGAAAATAAATCTCAAAAAAAGAGTTACTTTTAAAGGAATAAAACATTATCACAAGATATGAACACAGAGAGAGGCCTTCTGTAGTCTTAATATTATTTCCTGTCCTGAGTTAGCTCAAGAAAGGAGGAAGTGTGAGGAGCCAGGCACAGAGTGGCTCACACAGGTTCTGAAGAGCCTTTTGTTAGGACTCTACCCCATCTTTGTGTTGCTAAAGTTAGTCACAGAAAGGCAGCAGCATCAACCATACATTGATGGAGCGCACAGCTGAACATGGCAGCGTTCGCGGTTAATGTTTTCTCTGGTCAGATGGATTGAGGTGATTATTTCCTATCAGTAGATGTGAAAGTGCTTCCTGTTCCATTTCTCCTAACATCATCCCTTGTGTGCACAAACATTCCAACAAGTGAGGGGCTCTAGGTAGGCGTCCCCGAGCAGGCCTTCCTGTTGTGACTTGCTTCAGCTCTGCCACTGTCCCTCGGCTCTCCTACAGCTGCTTTGACAGAACCACCTGCAAACAAGGGCACCTGCCAGCCTCACCCAGGGTCCCTTTGCACTTCCCTGACAGTCATTCTTGAACCCCATTCCAGGACAGCCTGCGCCTTATAATCACCTTTCTCGTCTCTGCCTCCCTGTCTCCTCTCTGTGGCAGGTGACTCCAGTAAAGCACCATGTTCTTGGCTCCTGAGTCAGAAAAGACTAGTGGGTAGTGAGGAATATTAATTTGTTTGGCAGTTGGCTTTGTAGTTCTCAGGCTGGGAAGGCATGGACTATCCCCCTGGCTTCACTGTGGCTACTTGCTTTGCCAAGTCGAGCAGTCACACTGCTAAGCAGGAACTCCTGGCACCTTTGCCATCGTCAGAGCCTCTGGCTGTGGACCAGCAGATAACAGCATGTGCTACTGTTCCAGGGACCCTCCAGGCAGCTCAAGCTGTTTGAAATCGCCCCCTTCTCAAGGAGGCGCCTTAGCTGGGTGGATGAGTTCTGTCACAGAGAATATCACCACCTTTGAAAGTCAACTCAACCATTCTCTAGCAAAGCTCCTCAGAGGTGCTTCTTTCTTTCCTTCCTTCCTGTCATTTTTTCCCAATCCAGACTGTTTCTGTTTTTGTGCTTGCTTTGTTTTTTATAATTCATTTTTTCCTGTACCTTTTTCCTTTTTTCCAGACAGTATCTCACTACTAGCCCAGCCTGGCCTGGAATTGGTGATCCTCCAGCCTCAGATTCACCAGGAATGGGATATCAGGTATCACCCTGTGCTACAATACTTCTTAGTAACATACATGTCTTTAACTCTAGTCTTAGGGGATAACTTGTAACTTGGGCTCTCACCTCTGCACATATGACGCTGTGTGGGTTAACTGTTTCCAGAGTCCATGTTCGAAATGCAGCATTCCTCATAGTAAGCAACAGGGCCTCATCCAGAAATGGAATTATTACAGACATGACTGTAATAACACCTGAGGAGAATCAACTTGCAAAGAGGACATGTTGACTCTGGACCAGAGCTCTAGAGGTTTTCAGCCCATGTTTTCCCCGTTGCTTTCTGTTACTGGCAGTTCACTGGCTTAGGTGCCACATGTCCCCTTCAACAAAGTCCCCAGTGACCTAGCTCCCTTCCTACAGACCTGCCTTTTTCTTTTTTCAAAAAAAAAAAAAAAAAAAACTTTATTTATTTATTTATTTGCCTTGGTGTTTTGCCTGGAACTGGAACTACAGACAGTTGTGAGCTGCCATGTGGGTGCTGGGAATCGAACCCGGGTCCTCTGGAAGAGCAGACGGTGCTCTTAACCGCTGAGCCATCTCTCCAGCCCCAACCTGCCTTTTTCAATAAACACCTCTAAGTTGGTCTTCAGGGTCAAGTTTATTATCCAAATTATTCAGCTCCTGAGACAGGATGATTTCATGTTCAAGATTTCCTGTGCTATAGAAGGAACTCAAGGGCAAATTGTTCTGGACCAAAAACAGGGTTCCTAAGGCTAGGAATATTGCTCAATGGTACAGTACTTACCAAACATCCTCAAGGGCCTAGTTTTAATATCAGTACCTTAAATAAACATTTGTGGTACACTGACTTATTAGAGTCTTTTGGGTATTTCCTCAGGAGTGGTATATTGCTCTAGGTTTAAACATGAATGTATTGTATAATTTTAGACTAAATGTATAGCTGGAAACCATGAAACTTATTTTTTTAGTTCTTTTTAAACACACACACTAATCTTCATAGTCGCTGCACTCACTACTTTACATTACATACACACAAGTGTGTAGGTGCCCATGGAAGCCAGAGGAGTGGCTCAGATCCCCTGGAGCTGGAGTTACAGGGGGTTGTGACTCATTCAATGTGGGTGTTGGGAATTGAACTACTGTCCTCTGTAAGAGGAACATGTGCTCTTAGTCATGGAGCCATCTCTCTAGCCCTTGTTTTCTTAATGACAGTCTGACTGGGGTGAGATTGAACTTCAACGTAGACTTGATTTATAATTTCCTGATGTCTAAGCACGTTTAGCCTTTATTCATGATGTTTTTCACCTTTTGAGACTATTCATTTCTTCAGTCGATATAATGTGGGAATTTTGATATTTAAAAAGCACTCTAGATATTAATCTCCTATCCGATACACAGTTGATAATTTTCCTCCCATTCTATAGGCTGTCTCTTCACTTAGTTGTTTTCTTTGTTGTGTAGAAGTCTTTCAAGTTTATGCAATCCCGTTTGTCAATGCATGCTGAATATTTTCTGAGCTATTAGAGTCCTTCTCAGGAATCATTACGTCTGTATCTTGAAGTGCTTTGTCTGTTTTCCACTAGTAATTTCAGTTTCATTTTTATTCTTTTAGTCTAGCTAAAAGCTCTAACATTATATTAAATAAGAGTGAAGAGCAGACAATGGTTAAGAGCACCGACTGCTCTTCCAGAGGACAAGGGTTCAATTCCCAGCACCCACATGGCAGCTCACAACTGTCTGTAGTTCCAGTTCCCAGTTCCAGGTAAATACCAAGGCAAATAAATAAATAAAGTAAGCTTAAAAAAAAAAAAAAAAAAAAAGAGTGAAGCATGGAGACACCAGGAATGTCTCCTTACTGATTTTACAGAAAAATGCTTTTTTTGTTTAACCTTCACTTACCAAATTTTTGACTGTGGATTTACCATACTAATGTGTTGAGAGAGGTATATTACTTCTATTCTAAATTTAGGGTTTTTAATCATAAAGGGTATGATCATCTTTGTTAAAGGCCCTTTCTGCATCTATTTAGATAACCATGGACTTCCCTCTATTTTTTAATGCTGTATATTTCATTTTTAGTTTGCATATGATGAACCATCCTTGCAGCCCTGGAATGAAACCAACTTGATCATGATGAAAAAATCTTTTTCATGTATTGTTGGCTTCAGTTTACAAGTATTTTATTGGGACATTTTGTTATTTTTTGTTTTGTTTCTGTTTTGTGGTTTTGGGACAGGGTTTATTCAATAACTCTGGAACTATGTAAACCAGGCTGGCCTCAAACACAGAGCTCCACCTCTCACGTGCTACATTTAAAGGCATGTGCCACAACATGTATGGCTTATTGATAAATTTTACATCCATATTCATCAGGATCACTGGTTTACAATCTTTTTGCTTGTACTTACCAGTTTTGATGTCAGAGTGATATTAGTGAGTTTGGTAGTATTTTTTTCCTTTGTGAACTATGGAATAATAATTATTGTTAGTTCTTTTTAAAAGATCTGGTAGAATTTAGCAGTGACTTCATTCAGGCCTGGGTGGTTTTATTTGGGGAAGTCACTGTTTTAGTTTTATTGCCCATTATAATTTGTTTCAGTTGTTTAAACAGCCTTGATTTTTAACAGGCTATCTATTTACACACATTTATCCATTTCTCTTAGATTTTCTCATATATTGGAATACACAATTCCAGAGTATTCTTTACTGATCCTCTGCGTTTAATGTGCTACATCTCTTGTAAAGTAATGTCATCTTTTCCTTTTCTAATTTTCTTGATTTGGTTCTGTCTTTTGTTTGGTTAAGGGCTTGTCAGTCTCATTTACCTTTTCAGTAAATCAACTGTTTCATTGGTTATCTTATTCTTTTCATTTTCATTTCATTGAGTTTTGATCTTTACTATCCCTTTCTACCTTGTCAAGTTTATTCTGCTCTCAATCCATGTTCTATATTGATAGTGAAAAGAGAAGGGGTGAAGAATATGACAAAGAACAAAAATGTTCCACAAATTAGGTAATAATAAAAGTCAAAAAAGAAAGAAAAGGGGACAACACAGAGAAGGGGTAACACGTTCTAAAATATTATATGCATATATGTCATTTGCTCTATTTGGCTTAACCTTTAACTTAATCAGTCTCTATGTGTCTTACAGTTCCTATTGCTACAACGAAACACCATGACCAGGAGCTGGGGAGGAAAGGGTTTATTTGGCTTATACTTCCACAACACTGTTCATCATCAAAGGAAGTTGAGACAGGAACTTAAGTACGGCAGGAACTTGGAAACAGAAGCTGATGCAGAAGCCATGGAGAAGTGTTGCTTACTGGCTATTTTGAGTTAGTGTCTTCTGATGAGAATGAATCCTTTACGGTGTTTGGCTTTCTGGGTATATCTTTGCATTTGTTTCCTGAAACCATACAGTAAAGTTCATGGGCCACCTCCGCATTTGTTATCATTCAGGGTACTCTTTCTGGTTCCAGGGACCTTAGAGGATTGTCAAACATTTCACCCAAGACCCACAACACCTTCAAACTTCTGTGGTTATGGCAGGGCACAGCAGTTCTAACACTTCACTCTCATCTTCTATTGCTGCTCTTTCTTCCTCCTACATGGAAAATCTGGTAGCTAGCTTCTCTATTTGGGTCCAAGAAGAGGACATTAGCTCCATTCCAGCTCATCGCAGACTAAGTTCTAAATAGTGGAGCTCTCCGTGGTGCTGACACACACTTTAGGGACTTTTCAGGCCAGCTCTGAGCTTATATAACCATCTGGCAGCTGATCTGGGTTTCTTGATTACCACTGCAAGGAGGGAATATTTCTTAGTCTGTAGATCTGCAAGCTTCAGACTCAGCAAAGATTTTTCAGAACGGCTTCCTGCAGCACATTAGTCCAATGCAGAGATATTTTCCAAACACAAATATATTTATTTTGTTTGCAGACTTGTTGTTTTTTAGACATGGCTCCATTCTATATCTGAGACGGAGGCGGCACCTTATGTGTACCCCAGGCTAGCCTTAAACCCAAGTGTGAAGATTTCAGGCACAAATCACATGCCATCCAGCACCTGAATGTTTTATAGACTCCAGAATCTCTATCCAGTTAGTTTGCAAACCTGTTTAGTGAAAAGCCTTATACTGTTTTCTGAATCTGTTTGTTAGTTCTCCACCCCCTGTGTCTTGTGGCTCTTGGCCTTTGTATCAAGTCTTTGTACTACCCTCCTTCTCTTAATTCCTGATGTAGTAAGTACTCTTACCTGCTGAGGTCTCCTCCTTGCCTTTCACAGTGGTTCCTTCTGAGCTCTTCATCTGGAGCTGAGCATGTCCCACTGGGAGCTGAGATTTCCTTTCCTGTTGTTCTGCTTCCCAAAGCTTTTCTTCTTTCTTTGCAGATACTTCAGTGTTTGTTAACAACCTCAGGTGACTGGGTTATGTTGTGGGATATTTATACACTGTGTGAAGGTGTGTTGCTGTGATTGGTGAAATAAAAAGCTGATGGTAAAGAAGAACTAGACAGTAGAGTATAGATGGGACTTCCAGTCAGAGAGAGCTCTGGTAAAGCTGCCAGCCAGCCATTGAAGAAGCAGGATGGGCAGTATGGAGATGAGGTAACATGCCATGTAGAAGAATGTAGATTTAAAAATGTAGGTTAATTTAAGTTATAAAAATGAGTTAGGAACAAGCCAAAGCTAAAGCTGAGATTTTACAATTAATAATAAGTCTGTGTCATTATTTTGGGTTGGCAATCCTAACGAGAAAGTACTACTACAGGTTTATTTCCTTGAGATGCTTGCACTCAGTGAGTGGATGTCTTCAGCCATCTTAATTTAGAAAAAGCTCCCTTTGAGGTTGTGAAACTTCAATGAACTAAAAGCACATGGAGCCTAGCCCCAACCAATGATGCTGTCTAAACCATGTCAGGTTTGGAACACAGTGCTTAGCCTACATGGACAGGCTGTGTGTAAAAGGGAAGGTTGTCATAGGTTCTTAACCACAAGTTGTGCCCTGTTTGGGCAAATCACCAAAATGGCAGTTTGCTGGTTTGCAGGTTAGCTACTCACAACAGAGGATCATGTCACATAAGCCAGAAGCTGTCTTTATTTAAGGGAATCCAGGTCCCTTTAGCTCCCTTTGTGTCAACACCGGAACTATTTTAATGCAGCCAAATCCTTCCCTACACTAAGTTCTCTCAGCTCAAACTCAAATAACTCAAATTCTAAGGAGGTTAAAGGCTTGTGACTTGGGATTCCTACTTACTCACACTTCTAATCTGTGCATGATTAAGCTTTAGGAAATTCTTATTTAATGTGTGACATTCTGCACCTGCTATGAATCAACTTGAAAACAGTTAAGAACTAGCTCTGAAGGATTTCACCCCAACTGGTGTGCTCTGGTCCTGTGAGCTTCCAGCAGCACAGCTGTCTGTTATAATCCCAACAAGAAAGTAACAGACAACTATGTAAGACCAGTTAAGACTTCTTTAAGATAAAGAGCAGGCCCTTGTCACAAAAAACTCTTGACCCAAAGCTCAGGGATGCAGCATTTATAAAGGCAAACACTACAATAACATCATCATCAGGTTTAGGTGAGGGTAACCTTGTAATAACTACATCACTTCCTTCATCCCTTTCCTCCCTCAAGCACTCCCCACCTTGAGCTGTTTGCCTTTTCTTTGTTTTACACACACACACACACACACACACACACACACACACACACACACACACACAGAGGGGGGGGTGAGGGAAAAAAGAGAGAAAGATAGAGAAATACAACCTGTTAATTCAGTTTAATGTTTCAGGACTGGTCACTTTTTATTGAATTACCAATTAGGTCTTACCCATGGGAAAGACCAATTCTCTTTCTCAGCAGTTATTAGTTGCCTATGGCTCTTTGCTGAGGGGTAAACCCCATGAGGTTTCACTCTCTTGCACTAAAATGTCATATTGTTGAAGTGTCACGGGTGTAGCCTTCTTGTCATGTCTAGGAGACATAATCTCACAGCAGACTTCTTGATCTCTTCCTGGCTCTTAATAGTCTTTTCACTCCCTCTTCCTCGATGTTCCCTGAGCTTTAAGTCCAAGAGTTGTGTTGTAGATGTATCTGTTGGGGCTGGGAACCCCACAATATGTTGATCTTTGCATTATGGCCAATTATGGTTTTCTGTGGCAAAGAGAAGCTTCTTTGATGTGGGGTGAAACCTATCCTTATCTGTGAGTATAAATTTTAGCACATAGTTAGGATAGTTATGTGGTAGAAATTATCTCCTTCTAAGCTCCCTGACTTCATTGGCCCCAGGTAGTTGGCTAGGTTTCTAGGCTCTTCTTAACAGGAAAAAGACATTAGAATGGGTGTCAAGGAACAATCAACAAATTGGCCCACACCAAATTAGGCATAAAAGTTCTTCCGAGGTCACTCCTTCACCCTGTCAGTAGAGTCTTATACAAAATGCACTTTTTAAAAAAGACTGTCTCATGACACAGCCTTTGCAGGTCTGGAGCTGAAAGATCCATCCATCTCCCTCCCAAGTGCAGGTATTAAAGACATGTGCCACCTCACTTGGCTACAAAATGTATTTAAGATGGCTTAATCTTTGACAATGAGGGCAGTAGATGCCAATTTCAGATGATTCTAAACAGTAGGATGAATCTTTTTCACCAGAGAAAAGCTAGATAGTTGGACTATTAGGCTGTTAGTGTTAGCAAAATCTCAATCTTCATTTATAAAATGTAGGAAATAAAATATAGAAAGTCAACAGATCCTTTTGAGAACACCACACAAGAGTACATAAGTGTCAAGCAGAATACACAGTGTGTTCAAAGATGTCATTTGCAGAAATATTGAAATCGATTTTCTGCCTAGTAACTGTCTTCTGTTCAGCTTGTGCCACAGCCGTCACCTTTATACAATCTGCACTTTATGCCCAGGCCATCAGAAATGAAATGCACTTAGACTCAACATTCAGTTGTCAGGAAGATCTGACATGGCAGGTAGCATTCTCATGTTGGCATGTAATAAGTACAGCATCAGACTCAACTGCTCAGACTTCCTATTTAAGGCTTTCTGACATTTACTTATAATTTCAAACATCTAACTCTACTAATCCTGTTTTGTTTTTTTTTTTCCTAACATCTGTTGGTCTCCTGGGATCCAATGTTGTTTATATCCTTCACTGAACAGTGCCATCTTGTTTAGTGCCTGTAAACTTCTCTGAAGTCCGAGAAAAAGGACTTTTGTTGATCTTTGCAAACCTGTTTTTATTTCAGTCATATTTTCCCAATTTATTACTTATACGTGGGCGTGAAACACACACATATCCAGAGGTCAGAGTACAACTTTCAGGGGTTAGTTATCTCTTTCTACCATGTAGGTCCTCACGATCAAAATCAGGTTGTAGGGCTTGATAGTAAGTATCTTTTACCCGCTGGGCCACCTTGCCAACCCATTATCAATTTTATTCTTTTTATAAAAATATACTTTATTTTTTAAAAAGGGTATGTGTGCACATGCACATGAGTACAGGTGCCTGTGGAAGCCAGAGGATCCCCTGCAGCTGGGAGTACATACAGGTAGTTTGAGCTGCCTCTGTGGACGCTGGCAATCAAACTTGGTTCTCTGAAAGAGTGGTATAAACTCTTTTTTTTTTTTTAAGATTTATTTATTATATATAGTGTTCTGTCTGCATATATTCCTGTATGCCAGAAGAGGGCACCAGATCTCATTATAGATGGTTGTGAGCTACCATGTGGGTGCTGGGAATTGAACTCAAGACCTCTGGAAGAGCTGCCTATGCTCCTAACCGCTGAGCCATCTCTCCAGCCCCCTAAACTCTTAATAAGTCATTTCTCAGCCCCATCAATTTCATTCTTGAAAGTAGTGTCAAAGACTTGTAGAATGATATAAAATAAAAATTTAGGAAGAAAATGAAGTAACTAGACCTGTTTATACAAGACACAGAAACATTTAAATGGTTTGGTGAAATAATCATGACATAAAATCACTCACAAAACATCAGCTTAGAAATTCACTGAAGACACAATCTGAACACCAAACCATGATAATGAACAATACACTGAAAAAAATTGTATCCTGAATCTGGTGATGGTGGAATACAGATGTAAGAGGTAAAAACGTCTTCTTAAATGTGAGTGTACACTGAAAAGGAAAAGAAGGAGTAACACCGTAGTGTAAGAAGCCTGTCAGAACCACCTCAATCAAGTGACCATAGTGATGGTAACACTGAAATTCCATCACCAAGCAAGAGAATGCAGAGAACAGCTTTACTACTGTATCTTTAAAAAGATGCAAATTAAGTCAATCCAATCACTGACCTATGAACCTCAAAAGAGCTGGATACAGGGGCACATACCTTTAATAACAGCACTGGGGAGGCAGAGACAGTTTGATCTCTGAGAGGATGAGGTCAGCCTATGGTAAATACTAAGTTCCAGGCAAGTCAGGGACACATAGAAACTGTCTTCAAAAAAAAAAAAAAATAAACAAACAAACAAACAAAACACCAAAACTCAACAAAAACTTTTGAAAACTTAAAGGAACTAGAAGACTTAACACACTGGCATAGCTAATTTAGACAGATCTTTTTACATCAGAACAGCTGAGAAAGATGGCTGGAACTTGATAATTAAATAGTAGCAATGTGTCAGTGTTTTTGGTTATGTAGAAAAATATCCTGGTTTATAGAAAAAAAACCTACATGAATATGTTTCTGGGGTGATGGGATGTAAGGTAACCACTTCTCTGGAAAATGGTTTTTTTTTTGGTAACTTTATGCAAGATCAAGATAGTTTAAAATTATATTTTATTTGAGTAAAGCTTTATTTCATCAGTCCCCTTTTCTTTCTTTTTCTTAAGTGGAGGCAGGAAGTTTCCCCACAAAACTCGCCAGATAGGAAACATCATCTTCTCCAGTTTGGCCTCAATAATTTGAAAATAAAATTCTTACAATGAGGTCATCCGCATCAGGCTGAAAGTCGACCCTTCAAAGCAAGTGTGAGTGATGTGAGCTCCATGCACTAGACACCTCCACACCAGGTACTGTCAAGTGTCACTGACTGAGGGATCTCTGCAGGGCTTCATACATCTTTTGGTCCTGTGAGAACAGAAAATACTATATAGTGCTGATCAGGTAAGAGATGAGAAGTATACCCCAAAAGCTCCTATATTGAAGCCCTAACCCCTAGGACCTAGCATGTCAACATAAAGCGGTGAAGGTGGGCCTCCATCTCTAAGGATTGAGGTTATTGTACAGGAGGAAGTCTGGGCACAGAATGCACAGACAGAAGGACCTGTGGACACAGGATGAAGTGGACACCTGGGGGACAGAAACCTCAGAACCCTGACAGGACAACATCTTGATCTTAGATGTCTGGTCCAGAACAGTGAGAAAACACAATCTAGCAGCTCTAGCACCACATAAAGCCAAATGTGGAGGCATTACTGGGAGGTGGAGACAGGAGGATCAAAGCTATCCTCCACTAGACAGGAAGTTGAGATCAGCCTGGGCTCTCTCAAATACAAAACAAACAAACAAACCAAACAACACACACACACATCCCAAACCTAAACAAACAATGTCAAACCCCTCAGTAAACAAAGTCAATCTCATTGAACTTTTCTTCTGCATAAGTGGTCAGGAAAATGGCTCAGTGGATGAAGGCACTTGCTGCCAAGCTTGATGACCTGAGTATAATCTCTAGACCCCATGTGAGACAGGAGAACAGGTTGGCCTGAGTGCATGGGCAGATACACACAAAATAAATGTGAAAACAGAATACATAAAACTTTAGAAAGGTAAAAAGAGTTTCTTTCTCTGCCCCATACTATAACTTCTTTCAATAAGCAATGCTTCCATACATATTTTCCTTCTGGAAATATAAGCAAAACTGTAATTATCTCACCCTTTAACATAAATAGCATATTGACACACATTCCTATACTTAGCATATTATAGACACAATTCTTATGCTTTTTATTTAATAATAAATTTGGGAAGTGTTTTGAGGTCAATCAAGTAGCTACAGCATTTCATTACATGAACATTTAAAGTTTTGGCCTCCTACTCTATATGCAGTGAGGAGGAGTCCTGTGGTACATGTCTGTAATCCTGCCACTTGGAAAGCTGAAACAGAGGGCTCATGAGTTTGAAGCTAGTTTAAGATATACAAAGAGACTATCCCTCAATAAAAAATAAAATAAATAAAATTTCTAAGTTCCTATCCACCAATGCAATTTCCCACCTCTTCTCTAGACACTGAGGAATGTTTCTCACCTTTACTGATATAGATGGTTTTACTTTCCTGAAAGCTTCTTCAAAATGCTTATGGCTGACCTTGAGCTCACCTGTGGAGGAAATGCATACACACCTCAGCACAGTCCAATGACTTGAAAGACAGGAAAACTGAGATGGGTGATCAGATGAAACCTATTTAAGTCCATGCCCCTCTCTAGCTCCGCCTCACTGAGAATCTCTCCATTCATTTGGGGAAACAGGACTGCTGGGAGTCACTCTGTCTCTCAGGAATGTTGGGATGGAAGGGAAACAGTTAAAGTCCAGCTATGCATGCTGTTCACATGGTCAGAGATGGCCAGTGTGGTCTCAGTTAGAATTAATAAGAGATCATAAGAAGAGATGGTCAATAGAACTAGAAATAACCAGTAACATATTACTACCCAAGGGTATGTTCTTGAATACAAATTTAACTACTGAGTAACAAAGGCTAGATGTCCTCAAAGACAAAAATACTAGGGGTACTTATGTATATCATAAAACTGGGTTAGACAGGGTTGTAGTTTTTATAAGGTTAGGTGATAAAATAGCTAAATGTTAAACCATAACTTGGTTTACAATGTTAACATGATAACTTAAGTAAGTGATAACAATTTATACTCAAAATAGTAAACAAGTATTAGGATAACAGAATTACCTAAAACAAAGTAATACATGTTGCTGAAAGTGTCACTGAGAGGTTAGACAACAGAGTTGGCTATGGTTTGGGTAAGATATTATAATGTACAAGTCTCTAGAGGCTAGAGAGCTAAAAATGAAAGCCATAGCAAAGAAGAGAAGGCAGAATTTGTTCTATGTGCATATAAACAACAACCAGACAAATGAGTAGCCACTCCAATAGATGGGGAAAGACCTGCTAATTTGTAGTCAGCAAACATACCTCAAGAAAGGGATCAGATTCAGCTTACAAAGTAGCATACATGATTTTGGATTTGGTGGTGTGGAGGGTGGAAACAAGGAAGATATACAGTCTCATCATGTGACTCATGTTTAAGACCCTTCTGCTTTGGTATCTAAGCATTAAGATTACAGGTACACAGCCAAATGTAGCTCTGATTTTTGTTTATTAAATGTTCTAAGTTTCCTTACGAAAGACCCTGGTTTCTAGGGCCTGACCCAGGCATTCAGTTCAAGTATTCGGCAGAGCACCCCCCATGAGAACAAAGAACTAAAAGTCTAAAAGTCTGTCCCAGGAAACAGAGTGACCCAGGCCAAATAGCCTTAATCAACTCAGATAGGACATAATGGTCGAACCTGTGATTAAAATACCAGAAGTTCTAAGCAGAATAGCTGTGACCAACACCCGGTTGTAAAAACTCCCTAACCAGTTAACCTTAAGGCAACCCCATGACTATTGTGAAAAACCTTATGATTATAATATGACAAGTGGCCAATCATGTATTGCCCCAGTTGCTATGGTGATTTTATGGTTTTTAGCCTTTAAAAGAGATATGAGATTGTTAATCACTGCTACTCCCTTGCTCCCGAGGCAGGGAGGTAGCCCACCTGTACAGACGAAATAAATCCTCTTGCTATTTGCATCAACTAAAGACCCTGACTCTAGGGTCTATCATTTATTACCATCAACTTCCAAAAGAAACAGATAAACAGATATAGTTTATAAAAAAGAGGTTTCCATAACTGAATCTTTTTTTTTTTTTTTAATCTTATTTATTTGCCTTGGTGTTTGCCTGGAACTGGAACTACAGACAGTTGTGAGCTGCCATGTGGGTACTGGGACTTGAACCTGGGTCCTCTGAAAGAGCAGTCAGTGCTCTTAACCGCTGAGCCATCTCTCCAGCCCCCTGAATCTCTTTTTTAAATATTTATTTTTATTTTATGTGAATTAGTGTTTTGCCTGCATGTATAACTGTGTAAGGGTGTCAGATCTTGGAATTACAGTTGTCAGCTGCCATGTGGATGCTGGGAACCTAACTCAGATCCTCCGGAAGAACAGTCAGTGCTCTCAACCGCTGAGCCATCTCACCAGCCCCATAACTGAAAACATTATCTCACAAACAAAACCTACCAAAAAAAAAAAAATCTTTCCTAATAAATAAAACTATGCTAAGCATATGTTGGCATAACAATATTTAGCTTTAAGATTCATGGAAGTGGGGGAGGAGAGATGGCTCAGTTTTAAGAGTATATACTGCTCTCATAGAGGACCTGAATTCAGTACCCATATCAGGAAGCTCACAAATCACCTCTGACTCCAGCCCCAGGGGATCTTAGTGTCTGTGTGGTTTCTGAAGGCTCCTGCACTCATATGCACATTTCTCCCCTACCTGACCCACCACACACACACATAGCTAAAAGGAGACCAGCGTATACCGCTAAGTTTCAATGAGAGTACGTACATCTGTACAGTACAAAGCACCTCAGAGACACTGAGGCAAAATAAAGGCTACTTCTGTACTAAGCATGGCTAGAATACAGATCAAAAATGAATCCTTTCTGGCCACATATATAAAATAGTAACACCAAAAATAGAATTAAAATGTGAAGTAAACAAACATGTTATAAAAGCACCATAGCATCCATAAAGGGATACATGGATTATCTTTGGTGATGCTGAGGAAAGAATCCTGAGCTGTCGTCAGAAGGTTCTCAGTCCTGCCTAGCCACGAGGTCTGGACAAATCTCTTCCACATGAAGTCCCATGGATGCTTGCGAAATAATTAACAGGCAAGTGGGCTTTACCTTAGCAAGAGTTAAGAGTTTTCCAAATCGTTAAGTAGCAAACTCATGAAGATGGGAGCGAGTGAACACACTGGCCTCTAATCACTTGTGCATACTGACCAGATACAATGCTGGTTATTAGAGAGATACAAAATAACAACTATGGTGTGACAAGACTTTACATAATATTCCACAGACGTTTCAAAAAGTCTTATCAAAACAGTTATCTTTAGTACATACTGTTTTTAAAAATGCTAGAAAAGTAACATTTTAAAGGGCAGTAGGACTTTTAAATATCCAGAATGATAAACCAGAATAGAGAGAGATCCCAGAGAACCTCATACCTGTTCCAATTACACTCTTCTGTCCTGTCATTTCTTGTCTCAAGGCACAGAGAGAAGCTTCTCGTACTAAAGCAGAGAGGTCTGCACCCCTGCAATTAAAAGTGTTCTTATGTATTCTTAGGTATTCTAAAGATGTTCAACTATAATATACTTAAAACAACAAGGAAAAAGCAATGAATGAGAGACAAACCCACTAGGATCAGCAGAACAGAGCTTTCAACTTTCACTTAGAAAATTTTTAACCTTTATAAGAAAGGGATTTGTGGAAGGTGTGATACAATGAAAAATAAAAATGTCCTTTTTTTTTTTTTTAGCCATAGATACTAATGTTGATATAAAACATCCATTCAGAGGCTAGAGTACAATGACCTAAGTTCAATTCCTGAAAATCACATTTTTTTTTTTTTTAAAAAAAAGGAAAGCCTAGTCAAAGATAGACCAAAGATCCCTAGAGTTCAGCCTAGTCTAACAGGCATGGTCTAAAGGATTTGAGACAACAAAACTTAACCTGTCTCAAAACACAAAGTGGCTTCTAAGCAACTAAGGTGGTTTGTCCTCTGATTCCCACAGGCACCTGCACATACCTGGATAAACATGCGCGCGCGCACACACACATCACTTAGCAGAAACTTCACACATACAAAGCTGAGTGGACAAATACAGACACACACACCAAGGTTTCATTTTTGTAATTATCCTAAGTAATAAATATTCCAAATGATAACTGCAGGCTGGGTCAGCATAGTGCTAAGAGGGCAATAAAAATATCAGTGTTGACTAGAGCTTTCCTATCCTCAGCTTTAACATGATCCACAAAGATTCTTTAAGGAAGTTTGAATTTTGGAGCTAAAACCTCATTTCCAGGTATCAAATAATCAAGTGCCTATGTTACCATTTAAGACAAGCTCTTGGAAGTAAGTTTACACTGCTGAACAATAGCCCTGAAGCCTCAACAATGAAAATACTGACTGGTCTGGCTCTAGGGGCAAATAGCAAGCACCAAAGGTGTTAGGGACAAATGGGGCTTTAAAATTACAGGGTGGCTGGAGGGCCTCAGCTGAACATAAAAACTGAAGGCAGAAATATCAGGTGTCATGTTGCTGTTGCAGGCTCAATGTGTACATGTATGCTGGGAGCACACAGCCTTGCAGGTTAACCTCCATTGAGAAGATGCACCCAAGGAACCTGGTATCCAGTGAGAAACACATGCTTTCCATATTCTGGAAGCAGAATTAATAGTGAAGGGGAACAACGTGGTCAGAGAAGCCCGAGTGCCAACAGGAACAGTCTATGTCAGGAATTCAGCATCCGAATAGACAGGCAAACAGTCCTCTGAGAAGGAGGCAGCAAGAACCAGCCAGACATGAGATAAGGCATTACAGAGGAAACCTCAGTAGCTTTCACAATTTCCAACAATCTGAGAAATGGGCATCTTTTTCTTTCCTGCTGATGAAGAAAGTTGTATACTCTGGAGGGTTAACAGACCAGAGACTTAAATACTCACGTATAGCAATTACAACGAAGGTCATTGGCAATTGCTTCCAAGTTTACATCTTCATCCAGTGGAGGTTTGGTGCCATTCTGAATAAGAGAGAAATGTGAGTTTTGTTTGAGGCATTAAAGACTCACATGCATCTATGTCACTGGTTCTTAATGAAGAAGGAAGGCTGATGGCTAACAGAGTAGACCAACTCAGACATCAATGTAGAGTGCTATGGAGTTCAATCTGGAGAATTAGGGTAAGAGGCAGACTGATGTGTGAGAAGCTGTAAAAGTAAATCACTGATCCTCAGGAAGTTGGAGGAATTTGTGCTATGAGATGTACTGGAAAGAAAATAATACTGAACCCAATTGTTGAGAACAAAGAAGCCTGCTAAACGCAGGACCTAATCCCTCATCTAAAACCCAACCTTGACATTGGAGCCAATTCCTCCCAGTCCATAATTACAGATGCTAAAAATGAGAAGATAAGTCTCAGAATTTCAACACTGAATATAAGCACCACGTACACAAATCATGCTTAGTAATAGTCTAAGTAGATTACATGGCTGAGACAAACACTACACAATTTTTAAAAATATTTTTACAGAGGCTGAAAGATGGCTTAGTGGTTAAAAGCCCTGGTTTCTCTTCCAAGAGAACCTAGGTCCGAATTCTAGTATCCACACATGGTAGTTCACAACCATCTCTAACTCCAGTTCTGGGAGATCTGACACTCCTTCTGGCCTCCATAGGCACAGCATCACTAGTTAATTCATACACATGAAAGTTTCTAAAAAAAAAAAAAAAAAAAAAAATTCAGCTAAAAAATTATTTGTGTGCATATATGGGCATACACACGCCACTACCTGCAAGTGGAAACTGGAGAGAACTTCTAGGAGCTGGTTCTTTCCCTCCATCACGTAGGTTCTGAGACGCCTTCACCTTCTGAGCCTCCACTATGGAGTTGTGGGTTTGGCTTTTTTGTTTGTTTGTTTTTTTGAGACTGTTTTAGTTGGGGTTTCTATTGCTGAGACAAAATACCACGGCCAAAAAGCAAGCCAGTAAGCAGCTCTCCTCCATGGCCTCTGCATCGGCTCCTGCTTCTGGGATCCTGCCCTGTTTGACTTCCTTCACTGATAAACAGCAATGCTCAAGTGTAAGCCTAATAAATCCTTTCCCTGCAACTTGCTTTTTGCTCATGCTATTTCATCACAACAAAAGAAACTCAGGAGTGGAATGTGGTGGTTTGAAAAAATTGGCTCCCAAAGGGATTGGCACTATTAGAAGATGTGGCTTTGGGCTGGAGAGATGGCTCAAAGGTTAAGAGCACTAGCTGCTCTTCTAGAGGTTCTGAGTTTAATTCCCAGCAACCACATGGTGGCCCATAACCATCTAGAAAGAGATCTGGTGCCCCCTTCTGGCCTGCAGGCATACATGGAGGCAGAATGTTGTATACATGAAGAAGAAGAAAGAAAGAAGAAAGAAGGAAGAAGGAAGAGGGAAGAGGGAAGGAGGAAGGAGGAAGGAGGAAGGAGGAAGGAAGGAGGAGGAGGAGGAGGAGGAGAAGAAGAAGAAGAAGAGGCCTTGTTGGAGAAAGTATGTTATGTTACTGTGGGGGCAGGCTTTGAGGTTTCTTTTCTCAAGTTTCACTTAGTCTGACAGTCAGTCAGTTGACTTCCTGTTGTCTCTGAGTCAAGATGTAGGACTCTCAGCTCCATCACCACATCTGCCTTGAATGCTACCATCCTCACAGTCCTGATAATGGACTAAGTGTCTGAAACTGTGAGCCACCTCAACTAAATGTTTTTATTATGAGTTGACATGATCCTGGTGTTTCTTCACAGCAATAAAAACTCTACCTAAGACAGAGACAGGGTTTCTCTGTGTGCTTCTGGCTCTCCTAGAACTCACTTTGTACACCAGTCTGGCCTCAAACTCAGAGGGATCTGCCTGCCTCTGCCTCCATGATGACTCCTATTGCTTTCTAAATGCTTTGAAAGAAACAAATTAGTATTTCATCTACAGAAGAGTCTAATAATTCTATGATATAATTGGGAGAACAGGGGGGAAAGTTCTTACTTATGTAGTGTTTGTGATTGTGCCACAGTGATTTATAATGTAGAAAGACTGGAACATTTCAATTGTCACCAAAGTGGGACAATCATCCTTGTTAACAGCACTGAGGTAAGCATCTTCAACAGTTATTGGAAATGATTGAGTTGGGGGCTGGGAGCACCCCAGTTGGCAGGGGTTGCTATGAGAAAGGTTTTACTGTTCAAAACAATCTTTCAACATAACCTCGACCATCACATAGCACATAGAACCTCCCCCAAGTGCACCATATGCCATTAGACACTTTTATGAAACCTAGTTACTAATGAAAAGCTCAATCATAAGGAACAAATTCACCAAGTATTATCTGAGGACAATTCTTGTATATATTTCTCAACATCTAAGTTCTAATTTCAGTCAAGCTGGCATTCACAAACCCAGGATCTGTCCAGAGTGTACTTCTCTGACCATTCCTAACACTGAACTTCATAAACTGGGCCTGAGTCCTGTTCTGCAGCTGACAGGAGACAGCCTGGCTTGCTCTGGCTCATTCCCA
Organism: Sigmodon hispidus; assembly: GCA_004025045.1. Classification (NCBI taxonomy): domain Eukaryota; kingdom Metazoa; phylum Chordata; class Mammalia; order Rodentia; family Cricetidae; genus Sigmodon; species Sigmodon hispidus. The sequence goes on along the minus strand of PVIH01007460.1, from coordinate 57,153 downwards.
AGCGCTTTTTACTGTGAAGCTGACAGGATGCTGCTGAAGACATCATTTAGCACATCCTCTGTTTGCTCATGAGGATCTGGAACAAACTTTTTCTCATATAGGCATATTAGAGCAACTGTCAACTTTCTATACCTAAGGGATTGTATCTTATAGCCCCAGAACTTGAAGATGAAGGCAGGAGGATCAGGATTCACAGTAAACATAGTAAAATTTAAGATTACAAGCTACATGAGAATTTCAACAAAACAAAACAACAAATCACATTGCGATTTCTACAAAGATCAATGGGATGACTATATGATACAAAAAAAAATTATTCCCAGCTAGCCTATTATTGAATTATAAAGACAGTAAGTAAGCATTCTTAATCTGAAAATAATTTCAGGAATACAGTTGACTAAATTATGAAGAAGTAGAATAAACCCAATAATGCCATAGTTATAGGATCAACCAAAGCAAAGAAACTACAAACAAACAAAACAACAAACTGCCGCAAAAGTGCTGCTTTGAGGACTAGGTTCTGCTGAAACACAATGCAATACTATGACTCCTGAACAGAATGACAATGTGACAAAACTACACAAGGAACACACACTGGGCAGTAGGAGAAGTAGTAAAAAGGCGCTGACTATTTCATTAATTAAGTGAAGAATGAATGTCTGCTATGATGGCACATATTTGTAACCTACCTCTGCACTTAGAAAGCAGAAACAGGAGTGTGACAACTTCAAAGACAGCCTGAGTTACACATTGAGACTTTTCCAGGCAGGCTTTAAAAAGCTATGACTGCCAGTTGGGCAGTGCTGGCACATGTCTTTAACCTATCATTCCAGAGACAGAGGCAGGCAGATTCAGTGAGTTCCAGTTAGCTTGCTCTATGTAGCAAGTTCCAGGCCAGTCCAGGCTGTGTAGCGAGACCTTGTCTCAGTAACAATAACAACAAGGGTAACTATGCTAACCCAGAAAACAGAATTCATTATGAAGACTTCCAATCTCAATGTGTCTCTGAATGTTCCTGATGAACCTATATTTACTTGCTTCCTACTCCATTCAGACAGGATCTGATGATCAAAGATTTAAAGACACAGGAAACACAATTACAGTGACATCAAATAAGATAACTTTTAGTTTACCCTTATCTTGAGTAAGAAAAATGGAAATGAAAAACGTGGTAAATGTTTACGTTATAGAAGAGTGTACAGCTAACACAAATTGCTACCTGGCATGAGTGGTTCAGGCAAGACTGGGGATGGTTCAGTGGTTAAGAGCACTTACTCCTCTTGCAGAAGGTCTGGGTTTGGTTCCTAACATCCACATGAGGGGGCTCAGAACTCCAGTCACTCCAGATCCCCAGGATCTGCTGCCTTCTGATCTTACTGGGCAACTGCTTACATGTAGTGCACATAAATTCATGCAGACACACATATACATAAACAAAATAAAAACACTTATATATACACATAACAAAAAAAATCATTTCTTTTACTCACTTTTGTGATCGTCTTTAATATGGCAACACGGTCTGCTGGGGGTGGCAATCCTACAAAGAGTGTTTTGTCTAGCCTGCCAGGGCGCAGAATGGCAGGGTCAATGATATCTGGAGAAGAGAAAAAACAAACAAACAAAACAGAAATAAGTTAAATAGAACAATTTTTTAAAAGTGCAATTAGTAAAAGACAGAAAGCTAAAAGTGTGGTCAATTGGGCATTATTAAAGTCAAATGGTCTGGGGTTGGGACAGTGGTTTGGTTGGTCAAGTGTTTACAATGCAAGAATTAGGACCTAAGTTCAAATCCCCAGAACTTGAATGAAAAGGAAAGCAAGGCAGCAAGTGCCTATGATGCCAGTACTGGGAAGGCAGAGCTAAGAGGACCCCTGGCCAGCCAATCTAGCCACAGTGAGTTCTGCTTTAGTGAGAAATCTCGTCTCAAAAAACAAAGTGAGGAAGATACCCTATATTGTCTTCCACATACACGCACATACAGATTTCATGCGCACATACCCCTCCCACACAAATCAAAACACACCCAACTGTCTTCTGTTCCTGGCTCTTAGTAGCTATGGCACAGTGCTGAGCTTCATACTGCCATAACACTGAGGCTAACTATTAAGATTTTCTGACTTCTCCATCAAGAACCCATTTGTAAGACAAATCTTATTCAACAGTCTTTACATCAAGACAATGAATATAAGAAGTACCAATAGTTAAAGCAAGTGTTTATAGCTAGGCATTAGTGGAACAGGGCTTTAATCCCAGAAGTTGGGAGGCAGAAGCAAGCAGATCTCTGTGAGTTTGAAGCCAGCCTGGTCTATAGAAAGTTCCAGGACAGCCAATGCTAAACAGAGAAACCCTGTCTCAAAAAAAAACAAAAACAAACAAACAAAAAAATGGGAACTTTTTGTAGCTCAGTAATTGATAGAGTACTTGTTTAGTATACACAAGTCCCCGGGGTTAGCTCCCAGCAGCTAAATAATAATAATATCCTAGGCAGAAAATGGTCATAGACATCAAAGTAGTCACATTATACAATGAAACAGAACAGCCAAATAGTCTTGAATACAACTGAAAAAGATACAACCAATCTGTAAATATATGCAGTAAACTGACACAACAGGGTTTGTTTTAAAGGGAAAGAAATTATTGAGATACAACAGAGCAGGGATAGAATGCCTGAGAGGGCAGACACAGGTAACAGGTCCATCAGCCCCTCAGCAAGGTCCAGATTCAGTTTAGAAATGTTAAACAGAATACTGTTTTACAACTAAGAATAAGAACTTTTAAGATGACACAAGAAACCTATCAAAAAAGATAAAGTGGGTATAAATACTCAGAAGATGATTTAAAGAAAATCTAATGACACTGAAGGGCCTATTAGTCTCTAATCTACTGAAATTAAACTAACAAAATTGCTTTAGTATACAAATATGAACAATAGATACATCCCATTAAGGATAGAATATGCTGCTACAGAAGATTGGAAGACAATCTTTTTTAAATCTGCTAGGGAAAAAAATATGCTTTAGAAAGGTAAGTGTCTGATATTTATCATATTTAACACTAAGGAACTTTCAGAGTTTTATCTTATGACCAACAATGGTATAGTCCCCATGGACTCACGTGCCATAGAGAGTGGCACTATTAGGAGGTGTGGCCTTGTTGGAGTAGGTGTGTCATTGTTGGGGCAGTCATTGAGGTCTCATATATGCTCAAGTTATACCCAGTGTAGCACATAGTTCTCCTGCTATCTGCTGATCAAGATGTACAACTTTCAGTTCCTTCTCCAGCACCATAGCCGCCTTCCTGCTACCACACTTCCTGTCATGATGATGGACTAAACCTCTGAAACTGTAAGCAAGCCTCAATTATGCTTTCCTTTAATAAGAGTTTTCTTAGTCACAGTCTCTTCACAACAATAGAAACCTAAGACAATTTCCAATTCTAGCACTGTGATTGCTCATGACCTGCTAACATTACCAATACAATTCAGACTGTAAGACAACCTTGCCAAGTAAGTATTTTCATCTGACAGTCACTCAGCTGTAGTAATATACTGTATAATATGTGGTGTGTGTGTATATATGTTGGAAATTTAAATGTAATGCTGGCATCTGGGAGACCGAAGCAGAAAAATTGTGAGTTTAAGGCCATCATGAGCTATATGAAAAGACTCTGTCTCGGGCTGGAGAGATGGCTCAATGGTTAAGAGCACGGACTGTTCTTCTGGAGGACCTGAGTTTGATTCCCAGCATCCACATGACAGCTAACAACTGTCTGTAATTCCAAGATCTGACATCCTTACTACACAGTTATACATGTGGGCAAAACACCAATTCACAAAAAAATAAAAATATTAAAAAAAAACTATTTCTCAAACAAAACAAGGCAAAATCATCAAAAATGAAAATACCAGGTCTTTGTTCCTGTTCCCAGCACAGGATGTTTAGAATTTTCTGAGCGACAAGAGTGTCTTTGCTGCACTAATGAGGTGACTTGTAATGAATCCCTTACATATCATTAGGATGAGAATCAGTTATAGCACAAACCAGGAATGAAATCAATATTCAAATTGAGCCACACCTCTCTGAATTCTAGGGAAAAGTCCAAATCCAGTCCTGTGGCCACTGAGCTAATTTGGTATGTCCCTGTGGTATTTGAATAAGCATGGTTCCTGTAGGTTCATGTATTTGAGTGCTTAGGGAGTGGCACTATTTGTTGAAATGGCTGTGGCCTGTTGAAGGAAGTGTGTCACTGGGGTGAGCTCTGAGGTTTCAAAGCCCATTCCAAGTCCAGAGTCTCTCTCTTCTTGCCACCTGTGGATCCAGTTATAGAACTCGCTGCTGCCTCTTCAACACCATGTACGCCTGTGATGACAATGGACTAAGCCCCTGGAAATGTAAACCAGCCTTTCCTTTGTAAGCCTCGCCATGGTCATGGTATCTTTTTAAAGCCACAGAACACTATAACAGTGTTCATAATAAAATCTTCCCCGTGCCCCCCCCCAAAAAAAAATATCTGGCCCACAAAAGTTTAACTTCCCAGTTAGTGAAATTCTGTGCTTCTCCCAGACCATGTACCATGTAGACACTTTGTAACAAAACTGTCACCAAAATTCAACACTTGCCTGAGGTCTGCTAATTGTTTTAGCAAATTGCTGAACTTAAGAGTCATGGCAGTTCCCAAGCTCAGAAGTACTGGGGTCCTGAGAACATGCCTACAGCTGGCACTGAAGTGGTGCAGACCAGTGAGGACTGATTTAGTGATGTCTGGTAAATATCAAAATTGCCTTACAGTCTATTTATTGTCAACCAGTACAGGCTGTAACATCAGTATTTGGTGGGCCTATTATCATTTCTTGACAGAACAAGTCATGAAGTCCCACAGCCAGTATTCAAGCCCAGGTCTGTCATGATCACATTCTATTTTTTATTTTTATCAAAGTTAAACTATGAACCACAACTTTCCATTTTACATTATAAAATGAAATGGCATATCATCATAGCTTGGGTTTCTATAGTGACTTCTTCCAAAGAAAACTTTCCACCAGTTAGACAACTGAGAAGTGCATTTAAGGGGCCAAGTAAGAAGTAGATATCTGTGATCACAATACTTAAAGAGGCCGAGGCAAGGTCTTCCAGGACTATTTTATAAGACTCTCATCTCAAAAACAAAAACAAACCAAAACCAATCTGCTAACACACCCAATAGGGCTGGGCAGATGGTTCAACAGTTAATTTAATAGCACTTGATGCTCTTCCAGAGGACCTGAGTTCAAATCCTAGTACCATGGCTCACAAGTGTATAACTCTGCCCCCTGAGAATGACAGTCTCCTGGCTAGCAGACAGTTACCAATCATCACAGTAGATGATCTATGAAAAGTGTGGATTTCAGGGAGGGCAAAGGGGCAAAATATGAACAGAAATCAGAGTAAAAAAAAAACTAACTTTAGCATTTTGGAAGTTTTTAAGTTTTTCTTTTCAAATATAACATAGAATGCTTAAACTTGAAAACAATTTAAAATCATAGGCATAGGCCAATAAAAGGGAATGAATGCCTCTAGCAAAAAATCTTTAAAGATTTTATCTTAAATTTGGGGGTACAATGGAGAGTCTGTTTCTTGTTTCCTATGAACTCGAGAAAAAGCCCAGCACACAAATTCTGAGAGTACTTTTAGGTCACAAGTGTACATGATGGCAGGCACATGGTCCATGCTGAAATCTCAGCACTCAGGGAGCTAAAGCAGGAAGACAGATGCTCAAGGCCAACCCACAAAGCAATATCCTGTCTTGTATGATGCAAGTATTCACTGACAAGAAGATAACTTAATTAGAATTGTTCTGGTTTACTTTCTATCACTGTGAAAAACATCAACCAACAGCAACTTAAGGGAAAGATGTATTTATTGGCTTACACTTAATGCTGCTAATGTTTTTGCTTACTGGTGCATACTCAATCAGCTTTCTCTTCTTCTAAAGATTTATTTTTATTTTATATGTTTTATTTCAGGTTTTTCTTTATGTATATATGTGCCTTATGTATCTCTGGTGCCCAGAGACTAAGAGAGCACCTAGGATCCCCTGGAACTGGAGCTATAGATGGTAGTGAGCAAATGTAGGAGTGGGGAACGAACTGAGTCCTCTGCAAGAGCATCAAAACTGGCTTTACCCCCTGAATCATCCCTCCAGCCCTAGCTTTCTTATGCACCCTTATCTACCTGCCTAAGAGGATGCCTCTCATGTCAACACTCAAGAGAATCTGTTAGACACGGCCAAAGACTGATCTTATCTGAGCACTAATAATCCAAGTCAAGTTCCAGCTTCCAGGGGACTCTAGGTTAAGTCAGGTAAACAACAAAAGCAACCAACACACAAGTCAACAGAGAAAACACAATTTCAGGAGAATCAGAAAATAACACTATTTTTCTAAATTTAAAGAGATTTATTGTTATTATTTTATGTGTATAGTGTTTTGCCTGCAAATATGTCTGTGCATCACAGGCCTGCAGTGGATCCGGGATCAGAGTTACACACAGTTGTGCTGCCTTGGGTTAGTGTTCTAAACTGTTGAGCCATCTCTCCACCTGTGTTTTTACTGCAGCATACACAGAGCTAGTTAAGGTTTTATTTCACTTTATAAACTCATTTGTGTAATGTTCTTTCTTACCTGGCCTATTAGTGGCTGCCAAAATAAAAACCTGCTGACGTGTTTCCAAGCCATCCATCTCTGTAAGAAGCTGATTCACCACACGAACACTAGCACCTGTCTTAAAAGAAAAAAATCTGGTTTTATCACTTTTACTATAAAGAAAGCAGCCTCTTCCCTCCATTTTTCCTCTGAACAAAATACATTTACTAACCTGAATGAGAGCTTTCTGTTGAAGAAAGATTACAGTGCCCAGAACAGTAGGAGCATGAACCCAGAAATCCCAGCTACTCAGAGGCTAAGGTAAGAGGATCACTTAAATGTACCAGTATAGGGCCAATTTGAGAAACAATAAAGCTGTTTTTAGAAATATAAAGTAAACAGAGAGAGAGAGAAGGAGGGAGGAGGGAAAAAGGAAGAGAGGGGAACGCGGTATGGGGTGGGGAATGAGTGAGAAAGGAAGGAAGGAAGGAAGGAAAGCCAGCACACGGGCACCAGCAACTACCTGGTGTTCAAAGAGTCACTACATATGACTACTGTGCAAAACACACCTGTCCGTGGGTTCCCCAGCAAAGCTATTACTATTCAGTCAGGAAGAAAAACCCTGAAGCTTAGAAGGAGTTATTATCTAAGGTCTTAGCTCTATATAAGGGGAGAGATGAAACTTACACCTGAATCATATGCTTCTACATTATTTAATAGTTACCATGAATCTCCATTTGGGCAAATCTAAACTCAGCTTCTAAGCTCTAGATTTCTGCCTATGTCAAGTGGCCCACATCTTCTAATTCAATGCATACAGGAACACTGAGTACATTAAGATTTTATTTTTATCTTTTTCTTAAAATCAATGGTACGAAGTATGACTACTCAGGGCAACACCCAAGAATAGTTGAGGAAGTACAGGGTTACAGAGATCTATAAACAGGGCAATAGAATATAACAGAAAATACAGACAATGAAAAAAATAAGAGTGGTGTTATTTTATTACTAATTGCCTTTCTTCAACATAAATTTATGTATAGACACAGCAATGTGCTTAACCACATTGATTCTTTCAGGATACAACTGTGGAGACTTATATAATACTAATAATTAATACATTAATAGACTCATAATCTAGACCCAATAACATCAAGAATCACTAGATTTTAGCCATGCAGTGATGGTGCATACCCTTAATCCTAACACTCAAGAGGAAGAGGAAGATGGACCTGAGTTTGAGGTCAACCTGATCTACACAGCTGTTACAGAATATTCCTTTATACAGTGTCAAGATGTGCCACTGTGATGATTTAATAAAGAGCTGAAAGGCCAATAGCTAGGCAGGAAGAGGTTAGGCGGCCCTTCTGGGACTAAGGGAAGAAAAAAAGACAGGCTCCTCAGTGAGACTCGGAAGAAGCAGCATGAGCAGTATGAAAAGATGAGATAATGAGCCACAAAACAGAACACAGACGAAAACTAATGGGTTAATTTAAGTTATAAGAACTAGTGGGACAAGCCTGAGCTAAGGCCAAGCTTTCATAATGAATAGTAAGCCTCTATGTCCTTATCTGGGAGCTGATGGTACAGAGAAAGACTTGCTATTCACAGCAGATTCCAGGACAGCCAGGGGTACACAAAGAAACCCTGTATCAAAAAGAAGGGGATGGGTGGCTGGAGAGATGGCTCAGAGGTTAAGAGCACTGACTGTTCTTCCTGAGTTCAATTCCCAGCAACCACATGGTGGCTCACAACCATCTATAATAAGATCTGATGCCCTCTGCTGGCATACAAGCACAGGTGTGAACAGAGCCCTTACACTTCATAAAATAAAATAAAATAAAATAAAATAAAATAAAATAAAATAAAAAGAATTACTAGGTTCAAGAAGAAACTGTGAGGCTAGAGAAATGACTCACTTGCTGCAGAAATGCAAGAACTTGAGTTAGGATCCCAGCCCCACATAAAAAGCAGAATGTAGACAGGAAGTTCACTGGGGCTTGCTGACCACCAGTCTAGGTCCAAGTGCAGTAAGAGACCCTATCCCAAAAGGAGAAAGTAAAAGTCTGATGGAGGGGAATACCTGACACCCTTCTCTAGCCGCTGTGAACACACACATAGGCATGCACACCTGTACATAAGTAGCACACATCACATACATACAACACATACATGTACATATACATACAAAAATAAAATTCAAAAATTATCCTTCTTAGCCAAGACAAAAACTACAAAATCAATAAAGGATGATAGGCTTTGTAATATTAAGCTGAAATTGCAATACTTTATAACACAATAAAGGTAATTAATAAGCCTGGAGAACTGATGTTAGTATGCTAAACTGAAAAGTTTCACTACATATCAAAAGCTCTAATCAAGAAACATTCCAGGAATAAATAGATGACAATATAAATTTACTAAAAATGATTAGCCTTCTAAAAAATCAAGAACATGCACACAAAATATATCTTGTTAATGTAATTGACAAAAAGCTGTGGAAAATGGTTAATTTAACATACTTCTTGGTTATTACATAACTGACAGATTCTTTGAAAAATGACTTAGTACATGTATATTTCAATATCTAAGTCTAATGTATATGCATCTTCAGCCATGATTCATACTTCTCAAATTCTATCCTGCATTACTTGTACATACATGCACAAGAGTAGCAGGTATAAATGTCTGAAAAAGTTCTGTTTGTAAAACATCTAGAAGATATATAAATATCTAAAACAAGGCATTATCAAGTAGATTCTGCTTATAGCTAGAGTGTGGAACAGTATACAACAGGTAAATAAAATCAAGATACCATATCCAGATGTACATAAAGCAGAAGTGTACACTACACAAGTACTTACAGAAAAGAATTCTAAAATGACATGTGAAATCTGCAGTGTTAGCATCAGCAACTTGCAAGGAGAGCAATCAGGAGAAAGGAATTTTCACTTTTTCCACAAGTGGGACTTACATAAATTTTTACAAAAAAAATCTTCAATACTTACTTCTCGGTCTGATCTTCGAGGGCATAAGGCATCCACTTCATCAAAAAATATCACACAGGGTGCTGAGTTCTTAGCTCGCTGAAAAACCTGCCGCACAGCTCGTTCGCTCTCACCAACATACTAAACAGACACAGAAGGGAGATAAAATGGAAACAGTTCAATCCTGGGGCTGACTACCAAGTGACAGCAACATTAGTTCTAGGTCATGTAGATCCTGTGTATTTATATATTTAGAAATGCAGCTGTCCTGGATATGGTAGCACACTCCTATAATCTCAGTATTTGGAAGGATGAGACAGTATGATCACCAGTTTCAAACTCGCCCAACTACTCAGCAAAGCCCTCTTAAAACAAACAAACAAAACTGGACAGATTCCTGGTAGTGGTACACATCTTTAAACCCAATAGGAAGGCAGAGGCAGGCTGATCTCTGAGTTCAAGGCCAGACTAGTTTATAAAGTGAGTTCCATGACAGTCAGAGCTACATACAAAAGACTCTGTCTTGAAACAAAACAATACAAAAACCAGCTAGTTACATATTTAATCAAATCAGTTGCTTTTATTACAAAATGAAGACTAAGTAGAATATAAATCTATAGTTTAAAAAATGTCCCATAGGGGCTGGAGAGATGGCTCAGAGGTTGGGCGCACTGATTGTTCTTCCAGAGGTCCTGAGTTCAATTCCCAGCAACCACATGGTGGCTCACAGCCATCTATAATGACATCTGGTGCCCTCTTCTGTATAATGTATAACAAATGAATAAATCTTTAAAAAAAAAAAAAAAAAAAAAAGATCCCATTATTCTACTATAATCTAAAACCAATTTCTTATTTCTTATGTAGTAAAATACCCAGGAGTAAATGTTATTCATGTAACATTTTGTTTGTTTTGAAAACAAACAAACTGATGTTTATTTCCATATATAAACAAACAAATATTCTTGCTAAAATAAGAAAGAAATGTATATAGCAAGTGGAGTCAGAGTGAATGCAGTAGGAATCTCATAGATCCACAATGGCTTACTCCATGTTAAAAATCTAAATTTAAGTAAAACATTAAGTTCAGTCAAGGAGACATAGCAATCGATAAGCAATTTATCAGGACTGAATAATAAGACAATTTACATGGAAGACAAAGGTTTTACTTGTTAGTTGAACATAAAAATATTTTGTTTGACAGCTCAGTGCTGTTAAAAAAAAGCTCCCAATGACCACACTCAAAGAGCTTCTCTAGTCCTCTCACCATTGCAATGACTAGGAACAAACACCCAAGTTGAGGTTGAAGTAGAGTCTAAGAAAGAGACTGAGGAACATGATTAAGTGGTCTGCAGAAAGTTTTAAATGTATATAGTGGATACCCTATAACTTCTTATATTTCTGAACTCTGTCACAACAATTTAAAATTGTCTTCAAAATATTTTACTGTTGCTTTAATTTAATGTTATCTATTAGCATTTATTCTGGACATAGCATCCAAATTCTAGCTTGACTTAAAGGCTCCTCAGTATTTGGCTATAACCTGTTCTGACTTCACTGTCTTCCAATCTACTCCCTTTAAGGTTGATGTATAACATATCCTTCCCTAGAATTTGTTTAATTTTGTTTCTTTTGTTTGTTTTTCGAGACAAGATTTCTCTGTACGACAGCCCAAGCTGTCCTAAAGCTCCCTTTGTTGACCAGGCTGGCACAAAGCTCACAGAGACCTGCCTACCTCTGCCTCCCGAGTGCAGGAACTAGAGGCATGCGCCACCACTGCCCAGCCTTCCCTAGAAATTTAAAAGTACTGAAACAACTAAATAAGAAAGGTACACAGGTACATAAAAGGTCCATAGAACTTACCTAAGTATAAATTTTTATAGGAAAAGTAAAAAAGGAAAGAGAGTTACAGACAAGGGCTGAGATTTCTATCCCTAACCCTGGAAAACATGAAAAGATGGGAGTAGCTAATGAAAGAGAGACGACTTAGCTTGCCCAGAGCCTTAGGTGTGATCCTTGGCACCTAAAGAGCGAGCTTTGTTTGAATCAGTAGCACAAATATGCTCGTCTCCATTGTCAACTCGACTGGATTTAGAATCATCTAGGAGATTGGGGAGGACACACTTCTGAAGATGTCCTTTTCCTGTGCCATCTCTGTTATTTTGTCAGGTCTAGAGCTACCCTGAACATACCTGATTTCTATTTGTTGTTGTTGCTGCTTAAATATGTTACAAACACTGAATAACCTTTTTACTTTACATGTGGATGGCAGAAAATAAATTCAGTCTCTTAAGACACACCTTTTCAGGAAATGCTTTTTTCTAAAGTACAGTTATTCATCTATCTATCTATCTATCTATCTATCTATCTATCTATCTATCTATCTATGGCTACTGAGTCACACAACATGAATTCTAACCTCAATCCCACTCCAATACTCCATCTGACAAACCCTGCCAGTCACAAAGCTTTCTTCCTTGCATTCCTAACTATACAGCCCACAAACATTAACACCCTGGCCTCCACACACATGCATTCACACACATACGCATACACACAAACATGTAAACACAAACGTACACACGCACAGAAACAATTCATATTTTGCAAGACTGTTCAAGAATACATGTATTTGTGGGCTGAAGAGATGGCTCAGAGGTTAAGAGCACTTCCAGAGGTCCTGAGTTCAATTCCCAGAAACCACATGGTAGCTCACAACCATCTATGATGACATCTGGTACCCTCTTCTGTATATTGTATACATAATAAATAAATAAATCTTTTTTAAAAAAAGAACACATGTATTTGAAGTGTCTGATAAATAGCACAAATACATTTCAATGTTAATAACTGTAATAAATCATTTCCATTTTTAAATGTGCATAAATTCAAATTCATAGGTTAACAGATTTATTCAAGAAGGCATTCACAAGCCCTGTATGTTACAGCAAACTCAATCTTCCAACTCTACAATAGAGATTTTGTCAAAATGTCACAATTGATCTGAAAGCACTGAATCCTATAATCAGACTCATCATGGTTTGTTTATCTTAATTAAAATAATGGCTGTTGTCACAGAACTTACCATATTTAATAATTCAGGGCCTTTGACAGATATAAAATTTAGTCCAGACTCATTTGCCACAGCCTATCCAGAAGAAACAAAAAGATACAAATAAGACAAATAAGAAAAAAAAAACCTTCTGTTTTTATTGGATTGTCAAATATTGGAAGAAATTTTAAGCCAGATATGGTAGCGCATATACATCTTCAGTCTCAGCAATCAGGAAACAGAGGCAGGCTACACCTTCATGAGCTGAAGGCCAGTCTGGGTTACACAATGAATTCCAGGTCACCTAGACTGAGGTCCTATCTAGAGAAAAAGAAAGAAAGAGAAAGAAAAAGAAAAGCTATTTAAAATGATCATTGCAAATTTAACTTGTAAGATAAAATCTTTAGAAAGCCACCCTGATATGCTTTAAAAGTATGCACTCTATTCACTGAAAAATAATTTAGGACTGTATTACATTCACTTATGTCTATATATGTACGTGTGTGGTGTGCACGTGCTTTACAGAATCCTGTGGAACTCAGGACAAATTGGAGGAATCTGTTCTTTCTTTACACAATGTGGGTCCTGGGATTGAACTCAGGCAATCAGGTTTGATGACTTAACTGGTTTGATGACCATCTCCTCAGCCCAAAGGACTAAACAGGGGTTGAACAGATGGCTCAGTGGTTAAAAGCACTGGCTACTTTTCCAGAGGACCTGGATTCCCAGCACAGCAGAGGGTACAATCCTCTGTAACTCCAGTTCCAGGTTTCTGATGCTTTCTTTTGATCTCTCTGGGCCCAAGGCACAAATTCAATTCAGATGATATTTAAAAAATATATATATAAATAAATAAAACTATACTTACTATTGAGAAAATAATACTAAGAAAGAAAAGTATTTAAAGACCATTTATTTGAAGCCAGAAATATTAATACATGTTTATAATCCCAGTATTCAGGAGGTTGAAGTAGGAGGAGGTGGAGTCTCAGGTCAGCCTGCACTATAAAATGAGTTCCAGGCCAACCTAGGTAGGATACAGAGCAAGACACTACTCCTAATATTTAACATAAAAATTTTCTTAAATAAAATGTTATATTTTAGAAAGATATACATATACTATTGCTATGGTTTAGCTATGAAACATCTCCAAAAGGTATGTATGTTAAAAGCATGGCTTTCCACTGACAGAATTTGGGGAAGTAATTGGATCCCAAAAGATGTGACCTAAATGATAGATTAATTGGTGCATTAATAATTCAGTCTGGGCGGTGGTAATGTACACCTTTGATCTCAGCATTTGGGAGCAGAGAAGGCAGCTCTCATTGAGTCTGTGGCTAGTGTTATCTACAGAGAGAGCTTCAACATACCTTTGCTAGCAGAGTTTTCCCACACCCAGGAGGACCAGCTAGAAGGATGCCAGCTGGACTCACCAAACCAAGAGTTCTGAACTGGTCTGGGTTGCGCACTGGTGCCTAGAACAGACAATGCCAACAGTGACCATCATAGGTGTCCACTTTATGCTCAATGTTCAGATGTATCTCATCTTTTATACTCAACTCTGACCATGAGACCTGAAAATGGCAGTGCCTGCCTGACTCTTATTTCAGACATCAGATACATGGCGACAAATGGGAAAGAAGCTGAGTTCAGTTCTCAGGACCTGTAAGAAGTGGTTCTCAACAATCTCTAAATCTAGTTCCAGAGGATCTAATACCTTCTGACCTCCACTAGTACTAAGCATGTATATGATCACATATATACAAACACAGGCAAAACACTCATATATATAAAATAATAAGTAATTTTTAAAATAATATAATCTGGTAGACATGCATGCAGATTTTTACTCCCTACATCCTTAATTCATGAACAATGCCAATGATATTGATAGCTGATATACCTACCAATATTGCCATTATGAGCTCTTCTCTAATATCTTCCAGGGCACCAATATCGTTCCATGTGACATTAGGGACAGTTACAAAGCCTTCCCTTTTGGCAGAAGGCTGAACTTCTGCTAGAGCAACAATAAAGTCATTTAATTCAATGCATAGCCCTTGCATCTCTTCCTGTAAGAGGGGATCTTGATCTCTTAGCAATTTCAATAGCCTTTGCAATTCATCCTTCAAGACAACAGTTAAAGAAAAAAGTGTGAACCACAAAGTTACATGTAACTTAAATAATATTCCAAGATTCTCTAAGTTATATTTAATAAACATCTATGCATTATAATAACTTTAGCTTTACATTAGGTATATTCATTTCATTCTAAGTATATCCTATAGTTGGTTAAAATAAAGATAAATCAATTATAATCAAGACATTTAAGTATAATATGAAATAGTGGCCCATGCCACTAAGTCATCCTCAGCTAATATCTAAGTTTGGAGGTCAGCAAAATCAGAAAAACAGAGAGAGACAAGAGAGACTGATATGATATTAAATGTTTCTAAACCTTAAACTAGAATTAGATAAGGCAGATATAGATAGTTGGTCAATATTCATTTCATCAATTCCATTTCATTTTAAAATATTCATGAAACAGCTGACTTAAGAAAAGTTACTCTAGGGTTAGAGAGATGGCTCAGAGGTTAAGAGTAGTGGCTGCTCTTCCATAGGTTCTGAGTTCGATTCCCAGTAACCACATGGTGGCTCACAACTGTCTATAATTAGATTTGGTGCCCTCTTCTGGTTTGCAGGCATGTAAACAGAACACTGTATACATAATAAATAAATAAATAAATCTTTAGAAAAATATAAACATTAAAAAAAAAAGAAGAAAAAGAAAAGTTACTCTGGTGACAATATAAATTCATTATACGGTTCTCCGATACCTTATCAACCAAATACACCGTAGGCAACGTTCCTAGTCCAATAAATCCTGAACTTCAAAGGCTGAGTTCTTGCTTTGTGACAAACATTAAGAGAGAGAAACAAACACCCCTAAGACAGGGTTTCTCTGTGTAGCTTTGGTTATCCTGGAACTTAATTTGTAGATCAGGCTGGCCTCAAACTCACAGAGATCCAGCTGTCTCTGTCTTCTAAGTGCTGGTATTGCCTAGCAAAATTTCTTAATTCATGTGAATAGTTGTGCTGTCTACATTTAAGTGTGTATACTATGTGTTATATCTGGTGCCTGTGGAGGCCAGAAGTGTTGGATTTTTAGGGACTGAAGTTATGGACAGTTGAGAGTTGCCATATGGGTACTGGGATTTGAACACAGATCCTCTGAAAGAGCTCCTTACCAGTGAGACATTTCTCTAGCCCCTGTTTTAGCTCTTTACTCATTCTGTAACCAACATCTATCAAATCTACCAAATCTACCTATGATCTGATATTACTATGTGCTCTGTGCAAGGAAAGGTAATACTAAGTAACTAAGATTAAAATAAAAAAAAAAAACAAAACAAAACCTGTGCTTGCCTCAGCCAGATTACTGAGCCAGGGAAAATTATGCAGCAAACTGTTGCCATTCAAACCACCACACCGGGGCTGGAAAGATGGCTCAACATGACTGCTGTTCCAGAAGTTCAATTCCCACTCCCCACATAGCAACTCACAACTGTCTGCAAATCCAGCTCCCAGAGATCCAGTGTCCTCTTCTGGTCTCCTCAGATACCAGGCACACATGTGGTACACAGACACACACACAGGCAAACCCTTGTATACATATCTCCTCAGATAGCAGGCATACATGTGGTGCACAGACACACACACAGGCAAACACTTGTATACATAATTTATAACCAATAGTACAGCTTGTGAATGCATTATTATTCAAGAAACCCTGGTATTTATAGTGCTTTCTTTTATCTCTCCCTGTAGTCTCACTTTGCCAAGGTCCTTAAATGCAGAACTTCATTTTACATTGTTGTATCTAGTTCTTAGAAGCATTTCCAATAAATACTTAATAACAAGTCAAACCTGGATTAAAGTAAACCCCAAGTTTAAGCTAAATTCATATGAAAGTTAAATTGAACCAAGTAAAATTTAAAATATAGCTCCAGGGCTGGAGAGCTAGCTCAGTGGTTAAGAGGACCTGGAATGAAGTCCCAGCAGCACAGGTGGCTCACAACCACTTGTAATTGCAGTCCCAGGGGATCAGAAGCTCTCTTCCGACTTCCATGGGCAATAGGTACACATGACTGCACATATATTCATGTAGGCAAAACACTCATACACGTAAGATAATAAAATCTAAAATAAAATGAAGTAAAATAGAGCTTAGTAGAATCATGTAAATCCTATAAAATGCATCTTGCACTGATAGAAAGTTTACAGCATTTGCTAGTCTTCCTATAAAAATATAGTTATTTAACTAGAAATTGAAAAATTGTTAAGTATTTCTAGCATTTTTGTGAAACTACATTTCTACAGATTAGAAAACATGCCTTACACTGGACAGTGGTAGCCTACATCTTTAATCCCAGCACTCAGGAGGCAGAACCTGGTGTATCTCTGAGCTTGAAGCCAGCGTGGTCTACAAAGTGAGTTCTAGCTATTACACAGAAAAACCATCCCAGGAAATAGATAAATAAATAAAATAAAAGAGAGAGCGAGCGGGAGCACTGAAGAGCACGCACCTGTGTTTCAGAAGTGGGCTCCACACCCAGCCTCTCCTCCTGGGCTCCTCTCGGGGACAAACCTTCCATCTCAGGTCTCTGTTGCTGCTGCTCTTGCTGCTTCATCAAGACCCTGTTGACTGCACACATGGCGGCCTCGCGGCAAAGTGCCATCAGATCAGCACCAACAAAGCCCGGTGTAAGGTGTGCTAAGTGACAAAAATTAAAAGTTTCTGGAAGTCTCAGTTTTCGGCACAAAGTTTGAAGTATTCTGTAGAAACAGCAGTTCAAAAAAAATTTATACTCCTGATCTAATTGTAAAAGCAAATTCCTAACTAGATTTATTTGAAAGCTCACAATACATTAATCCCATAATGAATACTGTAAGATGAAATAAATCATCTACTCAATAAATGCTTAGTCACTACTACATGGCCAACTTTATACAGAAAAATTCACGCCAAATAGATGCTTATTGGGAACTATGCTTTGCATTGTAAGGAATATAAGCACCTGGTCCTCCTGCCTCTGACTCTCATGTATATGTGCCACCATGACCAGCTAACATCAGTTCAGACTTTATACTGTACATGTAAAAAAAGTGGTAAGGCCAACTGACAGTATATGTGTCAATGTCATTTATTTTAAGAGATGAGGGGTCTTCTCGTGTTGACCTGGCTAATCTGAATCCTCAGTGTAGGGAAGTGGCCAGCCAAAAAAACCACCACCAACAACAAAACACCATCCTAGCCCTGAACCCAGAGCTAGTAAAGGAAACCCACCCTGGATCTAAAATCTGAGCCAGTGAAAGAAATCCTTTATCCCTGAACCCAGAAACAAAAAGAAATGTGCTCTGACTCTGAAACCAGCACCAAAGAAACACATTTTGGCCCTAGAAATCAAAGCCAGTACCCTGGCCCTGAAATTAAAGCCTCAAAGCCAAAAAGAGGGGCTGAAGAGATGGCTCTGGGGTTAGGAGAACTCACTGCTCTTCCAGAGGGCCCAGGTTCAATTCTTAGCACCCACATGGCAGCTCACAACTGTCTGTAACTCCTGTTCCAGAGATCTGATACCTTCATACTAATGAACATAAATAAAGCTAAATAAATTTTAAAAAAAAAGAAAAAAAGAAAAAAGTTCAAAAGAGCCAGTGAAAGAAATATTTTGGCTTTGAAACCAAAACCAAATCAGGGTAAACAAATCTGACCAGTTCTCACTGTGGAGTCTCCT
Organism: Sigmodon hispidus; assembly: GCA_004025045.1. Lineage (NCBI taxonomy): Eukaryota > Metazoa > Chordata > Mammalia > Rodentia > Cricetidae > Sigmodon > Sigmodon hispidus. Next base: position 38,700 of record PVIH01007460.1, on the reverse strand, counting down.
CCCTGGAAAGCTCCGCCCCGCCCCCCTAGCCCTATATAAACAATGCTCCTGCAGGCTTCTCCCTGGCTGAGGCAGCCACATTCTCCTGGATCCTATCCTCCCAATCTCTTGAATGAGGTTTGGGTGACGACCTTCGGCCAGAGCACAGTGACAGAGTCTGGACTGCCAGAGAACAACAGCCAAGGGAGCAAAGCTGTTAACACTCTGGCTGCCCATCCCTAGCTGGCAGTGTTGTTACACTCTCTGAACAGAGAGCAGCCGAGGGGAAGCTAAGCTGTAACACTTGGATGGCGGAGGAAGCCTTGGAGGAAGCCTTCCCCCTGGAGGAAGCCTTCCCCCAGCAGAGCTGTTAAAACTGAAGAAGCCTTTCCCTGAAGCAGAGCTATAAACTGCTACCTACACGTTGGCCTGTGGTGTTCATTGGCTCCTGACTGCCTGAATACTATTCCATTTGAGCTGCAATGCTCAGTATGCCTGGGCTCCTGACTGCCAGGATCTCTGTCCATCTGGGCTGCACAAACACACTCAGTTCAAGTGATCTTTCTGCCTCAGTTTCCCAAGAAAAGCTTGCTGTGCAGGTACATGACACCATACCCAATCTCTTTTCTTTTTCTTCCTTTCTTTCTTTTTTAAAAAGATTTATTTATTTATTATGTATACAGTATACAGAAGGCACCAAATGTCATCATAGATGGTTGTGAACCACCATGTGGTTGCTGGGAATTGAACTCAGGATCTCTGGAAGAACAGTCAGTGCTCTTAACCTCTGAGCCATCTCTCCAGCCCCTTTTCTTTTTTATAATTTATTTATTTTAATTTGTTGTGCCTTGGTGTTTTGCCTACATGCATGTCTGTGTAAGGGTGTCAGATCTTGGAGTTACAGACAGGTGTTAGCTGCCATGTGGGTACTGGGAATTGAACCCAGGTCCTCTGGAAGAGCAGCCAGTGTTCTCAACTGCTGAGTCATCTCTCCAGTCCCCCACAGCCAACTTCTAATCTTTGCTTTTCAATGTATTTTAAAATATTTATTTATTTATTTTATGTGAATTGGTGTTTTGCCTGCATGTATAGCTGTGTAAGGGTGTCAGATCTTGGAATTACAGACAGCTGTTAGCTGCCATGTGGATGCTGGGAATCAAACTCAGGTACTCTGGAAGAATAGTCAGTGCTCTTAATCGCTGAGCCATCTGTCCAGCGCTGCTTTTTCAATTTTTTAAGATGATGTCCAAACAGAGCTAGACTTTATTTTTTAAAGGCCTTTAAAGTATTCCCATTTCCTAAGCCTGTAGCCTTTAGGGTAAATTATATGCAAAGAACTGCTCATACTTGTATAGGACTGTCAAGGAAATATATTTTGGGAATCCTGATGTATGTATATTTCACTAGCAAAAGAAAGGCTATCTCGGGGGCTGGAGAGATGGCTCAGCGGTTAAGAGCACTGTCTGCTCTTCCAGAGGACCCGGGTTCGATTCCCAGCACCCACATGGCAGCTAACAACTGTCTGTAGTTCCAGTTCCAGGCAAACACCAAGGCAAATAAATAAATAAATAAAAGTGTTTTAAAAAAAAAAAAGAAAGGCTATCTCCAATTTGGGTTTTGCATATTAGTTCTTAACTGATAAATAAAAGACTACAAAACCTTACAAATATTCAAACTATCAGGAGTTCCCAAAATAAACATTAAGTCTTAACTTGATAAGCAACAAGTTATAAGCAGCTGAGTTTGTTGTTGTTTTGAGTTTTTGCAGACAGGACTTCATAGTCCCCAGTGGTCCCAGACTTGCTGTCTAGCTAAGGCTAGCCCTGAACTCTACTCACTTCCTGGGTAGCTGGGTTACAGACAATCACTATTCTCTGCTCTGCCATTTTTAACTAAGGCTCTAAAAAAGGACTTTTTTGAGACAGGGTCTCTCTACACAGTCCTAGTCATCTTCCAACTCACAGAGCTACCTCTGCCTCCCAAGTGCTGGGATTAAAGGCTTGCACCACCATGTCCCAGCTTTTAAAAAAAGACTTATTTTTAGAAAACTTTACTTCTACAGAATACTGAAAAGTTCATACAGAGAATGCTGTATACCCAGACTCATTTCATGCTATTGAGAACAGTTTTTACAACCCATCCAGTGTTTTGCAAGATGCTCCCAACTGGGGTCTGTCTATCTGGTATTTTTTCTCATGTGTAGACTGGGGAGGAAGACCACAGAAGCAGTGTCATTCTCATTACATGACATGGAAGATACACCAGAAGCGCAGCACCGCTGACTCGGCCTTAGCTGCTTAGTCTGAGACAATATATAAGTTTTCCTATCATACACTTACTCTTATCCTCAGCTCTCTTGAACCACACTTTAGAAAGAAAGAAATTCCTGGGTAGAAACCATCTATAATGAGATCTGGTACCCTGTTCTGCATACTGTACATAATAAATAAATATTTAAAAATATGTATATATACCTTTCTCTGGACGCCTCATCTGGGATACCCAGGCATATTTCTCGGTCAAACCTTCCTGCACGTCTCAAAGCGGGGTCCAGCGAGTCTGGTCGGTTAGTGGCTCCAACAACTAGGACTCGGGCTGTAGCTGCCACGTTATTCAGCTCTAGTGAGAAGCAGGACATAAAAAGAGAATAAGACACCTGACAATGTGAGGACCACAACGTTTACACAAGTCATTAAAAGCTGAGATTTTGTGTACTTTGATATATAGATACTTTAAAACAATGTCTACTACAGTAAAAGTGTGAAGAAAATAGACTGTTTTTCTTACTGGTTTTCAGTCTACGGAAGAATATGAAGTGTATAACTAAGGAAACAGGCTAGGCAGGTTTCAAGAAGTCACAGAGCAGTGGAGGAGGAGGATGGAGCCTTCCTATACCAAACACTTGAGGAAAGCCTGACAGGCAAAGTGGTTTCTACAGGCACAGCTAAGTTACTGAGTTCTACAGAGAACAGCTGCATGAGTAAAAACACACAGGCCCACTGCACTGCACTGCACTGCACTGCACTGCACTGCACTGCACACCCAGACCATGTGAGCAACAGTGGGAGAGGAGAAGACAGCGATGTCTCTTAAGGATGGGGGAGACCAGATGGTGTACAGAACATTCCAAGTTGCTCGGGCTTACTTTAGATAGATTTTTAGGGATGAACAGAATACAAGGCTTAAATTTTATCTTTCACAAATATTCTATCAGCTTTATCTTTTATAAATATTCTGTCAGCTGAACCATAATTAAATAGGAGAGCGTTCTGGTTATACTACCTCACAGGAAATAGCATGGTATTCAAATCCATTATTTGATTAGAACAAATCTATGAAAAGCTCTGCTCAGAACACAGGCCTCAAAAACATGGCAGAAAGATTAAGATGAAAGTGAAACAGCAAAGGGTACTGGGGGAAGGGGTGTGGTTCACTGGTAGAGAGCTTGCAAAGCACACACCAGGACTCAGGTTCAATCCCTGGCACTGCACAAAAGGTAAAATACAATAAGTAACTTATAATTTGGCACCATAAGAAACTCACAATACATATTATGTCATACATATTATGTCAAATTAACTTTCCTTTTGTATTTTTTGTTTTGTTCTATTCTGAGACAGGGTCTCTCACTCTATATCTATAGACCAAGCTGAGCCTGAAATTCACTACGTAACCCAACCTAGCCTAAACTCATGGCAATTATCTTGTCCTACCTTTCTATGTGCTAGGATAATAGATTACAGGAATATGACACCAAAACATGTGCTATTTCTTTTCTTGTTATAGTTTTTTGTGACATATCACTGAGTGGACTATAATTCACTATACAGCCTAGGTTGGCCTCCAACTCTCTATGAAAACATTGGTAGAAATGCTTAACTCTGCATAGTAAACTTAAAAAATATTATTAGCAGTTAAAAGAGGTAAACATAAGGTTGGAGAGATGGCTCAGCAGTTAAGAGCTCATACTATTTCTTCCAGAGGACCCTAGTATGGTTTCAAGACTTAGGCCTGGGGGCTCAAAATAACCTGCAACTGTAAGGGATCTTACAGCCTCCATAGGCAATGCACTCACACATACAACCACCCACCCACCCACATATATATACTTAGAATGTGTGTGTATGTGTATGTATGTGTGTGTGTAAAGGTGGATAGAGATAGGGATTCATTTTGTAGCTCTGGCTATCCTGGAATTCACTCTGTAGAGCAAGCTGGCCTTGAACTCAAGAGATCCGCCTACCTCTGCCTCCTGAGGGCTGGGATTAAAAGCACCTAACACCACAACAGGCCAAAAGTAAAAATATTTTTTAAGACATAAATATAAATGTATTAAAATTTTAACATTTCTCTCTGAAAGATATTCTTAAGGAACAACAGTAGGTACTATGCAACCCTGAAATCGTAGCCAGCAAAAGCCAAACAATTTTACTATATGCATATTTAATTTAATTTACTACAGAGTCAGGGAGATGGCTCTATTCAAGCATGAGGTCCTGAGTTCTATTCCCACACCCACATTAAAAAAATAAAATGCACATAATATGGCACATCTGTAATCCCAGTGCTGGGGAGGTGAAGATAGGTAGATCCCTGGGGCTCACTGGCTAGCCAGTATAGCCTATAGCTAGCACTGAGCCAATTCAACTAATGATGGCTCCTAAATATTGATATCTGAGCTCCCTTCCCCCACACACATGTATACACTCCTGGCACATACATGTATACCCACACATACATATACACAGTATAATACAATTTGAAATGACTGGAAAGTCTTTTACGAAAAAGATCCTGTCTTATGAGATTCACTATTTAAATGGTTTATACATGAATATATGACTTGCATTATTTTAAAAAGTATATTATTTTAAAATACATTCATTATTTTAAACTGACCATCCATGCAGGTTAGAAGCTGAGCTACAATTCTTCGTTCCATATCTTTTGAAGCAACTTCTCTTTTGGGGGTAATAGCATCAATTTCATCAATGAAAACAACACAAGGTGCGTTTGACTAGAAATAAAAATACCACAGATATGACTATAAAATAACTTCTCTATATTGGTACACAACAGTTATGTAATCTTTAGACATTAAAGCTCAAGGATCAATCACCACAGAAGAACCATGAAGAAGGCAGTTCAAAAAATGCTTCTGATTGTCATGCCCCAAGAGAACCAGGATGCTTAAAGAATAGAAAGCATAGTGCTTTCTGAAATTCTTCTGTAAGTTAGACATATTTGTATCTTACAGAATATAAGCAGTATATTTAAAAGCTTTAAACTAGGCATGGTGGCTCATGCTAATCATCCTGGCACTTGGAAAGACCAAGACTTCAAGGACATCCTAGGCAACATTTCCAGTTCCAAGCGACCACTTAGAAGAGATCCTGTTTCAAACTACAAAATCCAAGTTGGCTCAAATAGTATGAGTTTTTCTCTGACATAAAAATATCAAAATTTGGTTAGATGGCGATGGTGCACACCTTTAATCCCAGCACTCAAAGGCAAGAGCAGGCAAATCTCTGAGTCTGAGGCCAGTCTGGTATACAGATTGAGTTCTAGGATAGCCAGGAACACACAGAGAAATAAAGTTCAGATTTTTCAATCAGCTGTAAGAGGATCTTAAGAAGGACTACAAGGGTTTTTTTTTTTCTTAATTTCTAAAAATTTACCATTTCAACCACTCTTAAGTGTAATTCATAATTACATATATTAACATTCTTGTATAATCATAATCATGCATCTCCACAACTTTTCCATTATTTTATACTGAAATTATCAGAGGCGTGTGTGTGTGAGTGAGAGAGAAACAGAGAGAGAGAGAGAGAGAGTACTGAGGTGTAAGGCATCAAACCTATGCTATGCACATATAAGACACTCAACCACTGAGCTATACCCCTGGCTCTAGAGCAAAGACTACACTATAAGAAAAGATACTAAAGTTTCAATATTTTAATTAACACATGATCAGCTATCTGTGTTTTTTTTTTAAATATTTATTTTTATTTTATGTGAATTGGTGTTTTTCCTGCATGTATAACTATGTAAGGGTGTCAGATCTTGGAATTACAGACCATTGTTAGCTGTCATGTGGTTGCTGGGAATTGAACTCAGGTCCTCTGGAAGAACAGTCAGTGCTCTTAACCACTGAGCCATCTCTTCAGCCTCCAGCTATTTGTGTTTTTTGTTGTTGTCTCAGGGTTTTAATGTCTACTTTTTAAAATGATTTTATTATGTATGTATAGTGTTCTGCCTACATGCCAGCAGAGGGCGCCAACTCTCATTATAGATGGTTGTGAGCCACCATGTGATTGCTGGGAATTGAACTCATGACCTCTGGAAGAACAGCCAGTGCTCTTAACTTCTGAGGGGTCTCTCTAATTACCTGTTGTCTCAGGTTTTTAAAATCCATGTTATTTAAAAAAAAATTTAGGGGCTGGAGAGATGGCTCAGCAGTTAAGAGCACTGACTGTTCTTCCAGAGGACCTGAGTCCAATTCCCAGCATTCACATGGCAACTAACAACTGTTTATAATTCCAAGATCTGACACTCTTACACAGTTATACATGCAGGCAGAACACCAATTCACATAAAAATAAATATTTAAAAAAATAAAAGTAAAAAAAAAAAATTTAAGTGTTTGAGTGTTTTGTCTGTATGCATGGGTATGTAGCATGTGAATGTCTGGTGTAGCAGAGGCAAGAAGATAGTGTAGGATGCCCTAGAACTGGAGTTATAGATAGTTATGAACCACCATGGGGGTACTAAGTGCCAAATGTTGGTCTCCACAAGAACAATAAGTGCTCTTAACCACTGAAATATCTCTCTAGCCCCCAGATCTTTATTTTTTTATATAAAAATATACTAGAGCCGGGCGGTGGTGGCATATGCTTTTAATCCCAGCACTCGGGAGACAGAGGCAGGCAGATCTCTGAGTTTGAGGCCAGCCTAGTCAACAAGAGTTCCAGGACAGCCAGAGCTGTTACACAGAGTAACCTTGTCTCAAAAAACTATAAAGAAAAATAAACTAGACACTAAAGTTTAGTCAGAATATACTAAATGAATAATAATAAAAAAAAAGATTAGCCACTTATAGTCAAGTAGTGAATAGTTTGCTAGGAACTGGGGTAGGGTAGGATAGAGAAGTCCTGAATATCGGCTACAGAGTTTCAACTGAGAAGATAAAAAAGAGTTGTAGAGGTGGATGGTGATGATTATTACACACATGTAAGTACAGGGCTGTCTCGGTGGGTAAGGTAGAAGGAAAGAACTGATTCCCACCAGTTGTCCTCTGATATATACACACTACAGACAGATGCCTGTCTGTACCACCCCATCCCTATAAATAAACGTTATTAAAAAAACTTTAAAGAAAAAAGTGAAGTACTTAATGCCACTGAGTGGTACACTTTAAAATGAATAAAATGAGCAAAATAGTGGTTCCTGCTGATAATCCCAGCACTGAGGAAAGTAGGAGGATAGCTGTGATTTGAGAGCACCCTGAAACACAGACTGAGAGTCTAACTCAACAAAGACAACGAACAGGCTAAGAGTAACACACACACACACACACAAAGGAGTAATGAAGATTAAGTAAAAAAAACTTAGGCCTTCAACTTCAATCATAGTCACCCCATCGTCAAAACAGCGACATTTATTGTGGTGATATACTGTATATTTAATAAAAATAGTCTGGAATATCAGAGGACAGAGCCATCTCTCTAGTCTTTTTTTTTTTTTTTTTCCCAGAGTTTTCTGTGTAACAGTCCTGGCTGTCCTGGAACTTGCTTTGTAGATCAGGTTGGCTTTGATCTCACGGAGATCCTCCTGCCTCTGCCTCCCACTGCCAGGTTTTTAGCCTTGAACTCACAGAGATCCAAAGTGATAGAATAAAAGGTGTGGGTCACCCCTCCCTGGCCTTCATGGCTCAGCTTTGTCCTCTGATATTCCAGACTATTTTTATTAAATATACAATGTATTATCACAATTTATTGTGCAAAAAGTCACACAATGTCAGCTCAAAATGACACTAAAATGCGAAACACTTGGCCAGTCATCCTCATGACAGTGCTGGCAAAGAGCACCTACAACGGCAGATCAGTTACAAAAGTAAAAGTACAGAGCAAAGGTCTCAGAAAGTAATTTCATTAATTTTTGTCAGTGTCCTGGAAAACTAAATGGGAAAGAATGAATGATGATAATCAGAACTTCGCCTAAGGGAGAGATTAATCTTAGAAAAGATCTACCTTGTTTGACAAAGGTTACATTATTCAATTGGATTAGGGAAGGAGTGGCAGGAAAGAAAGCATAAAACCACATGCTTATTCAATACCTGCATCAGGCATTGTACTTGCTCAGTACTAGTTTACAGAGACTCAACACAGAACTAATGACCTAAATACACCATTATCTTTGTATCCATATTTGCCACTGTGTTTACCATATACAAAATTTCCCATGGTAGTATGAATGAGAATGTTCCCCATGCACACACACTGGCTGGGCTCATATCTGAATACTTGGTTCCCACCTGGTGAACTGTTTGGGAAGAATTAGGAGTTGTGGCATTGTTGAAAGAGGTATGTCATAGGTGAACTTTGAAGCATCAAAAGCCCCCCCCCCATTCCCAGTTAGCTTTGTCTGCCCCATGTTTGTACATCAAGATGTAAGCTCTCAGCTCCTGAGCCAGCTCCTTGCTTGTCTACCTCCTGCCATGCTTCCTGCCATGCTGGTCATGAACTGTGAAACTGTAAACCCCAAACTATTTCTTCTGTAAGTTACCTTAGTTACAGTGTCTTATCACATCAACAGAAAAGTAACAAAGACATATAACTATGTGTACCATTTGTACACATTTTAGAAAAAATGCACAACACTGCCGTTTCCTCTCTTTCTCTGGATCTTCCTGGTACCATCCATGCCATTTTACTCTCAGTCTACATAACAATCTCAGCAGATAGCCTCTACTTCTTACCATCTTAAAACATTTTTCTTGCTGGACATGGTAACACAACAGAGCAAAGGCTAAGGCAAGCTCTGTTACATGTCAGGCCAGCCTGATCTGCATAGTGTGTTCTAGGCTAGCTAGGGCTATACACTGAGACTCTTTCAAAAATTAATAAATTATTCTTATAATTTATTACAAATGTATAATTACTTATTATTGTTGTATGAGGTTTTGGGGCCGGACTTGTCTTGAGGTTTTGACCTATTTATTGACTGGCAGTTTTGTAGTTTTATAGAGAAGCTTATATTATTTTTACACTGATCGGCCTAAGGTCCAGGCATATAGCTTGTTAGCTCTTTATTTTTAAACTAATTTATGATTTTTATCTTATTTGGCCATGTGGCTCAGTATTTTTTTAAAAGCACTATTTTAGGGGTGTGTGTGTGTGTGTGTGTGTATGAGAGAGAGAGAGAGAGAGAGAGAGAGAGAGAGAGAGAGAGAGAGAGAGAGAGAGAGATCTCCTGGCATCTATGTGGCATCTGTGTCTGTTCTGAGATATTCCCAGAGTTTTTTTTAGTCTGGTAGTCCCGCTCACACTTACTGTCTGCCTTTGGCCAACCAGTGCTTTTTATTAAACTAGTAGACAAGACAATTATTTACAATGGAACCGAATACAATCCTACTACATATTATTGTTGCTGCTAAAAAACATTTCTCTCCTAATTTCACATCAGCTTCTGGTAGTTATAATGGTGATATTTATGAGGCATTATATGTTTCAGATGCAAATAAAGATGTAAAATTAAATCCAGTGTGATGACACACAACTGTCATTTCAACACTTGGGTGGACGCAGGAGGATGACCCTAAGTTCAAGGTCATTCAGTTACTAGACTGGGTGACATATGACATGTCTGAAAGGGATAGGTAGGGAAGGAAATATGGCATAAAAACTTTTCATCACTTTTTAGTTTCATTCACAGTGGTCATTCATGTCTGCTTAAGTATGCATGCCATGATTTACAGGATTCCTGTTAGATACTAGACAGAATGTTAAATGTGTTATAAGAAATCTTTCAACTGGGCATGCTAGCGCACACCTACAGTCACTGCATTCTGGAGCCTGAGGTAGGAAGGTTGCATGGCCAGAATTCAAGGCCCGGCTAGACAACATGGCAGCCCACCATCTGAAAAAAATTAATCTACTTATATAAACAGTCAGAAATTCCATGAGAGCTGGGTATTTTATCATCCCAGGTTACTATTAGGACAGGGTAAAGTGTCTCTTCCCTGACATGTTATATGATGACACTGAATTGGTCTTCAACTTTCTTAATGAGAATACAGCCATTTAAACACCACACTATGCTGAAGAAAGAACTTCAACTGAATCTAAACATCCTCTTCTAAATTTTAATAACAGGAATGTAATTAGCTATAATTTCTGTTAGTGAATTTCCTTTTCACATCTCTAATCATCATATAAACAGCATTTATCCTTGAGTTTGCAGAGCTTATATAACCCTAAGTATGATAATTCTCATATTGTCTAAGAGTTGTTTAGTCAAGCATAAGCTGAGGAGACAAAGCGAATGAAGTGTAATAAGGACACAATGTTTGCACATTTACCTCCTAGGTCCGACAGCCCAACACTTATTATCTGTATGTTTGAACTTTACTTACCAAGAGTCTGTATCACTTTCAATTTTTGTCACTAAACATTTTGACAAAGGCAAGTCAATAAGTGGAATAAAAAAATTCTAGCAACAGAAAAGCCAAATCTCTAAGGAAGTCTGCAGCATATGACAAGCATAAGCAACAGCTGACTCACCACGGCCTGGTCAAATAAATCTCTGAGCTTTTGCTCAGACTCTCCAGAAACTCCTGATACAATCTCTGGTGCAGCAACTTTCAAAATTGGCAAATCAAGTTCCTGTATACAAATACAGAAAAGAAAGACCAAGGATTAAATACAATTCAACTTCCCTATATCTTTTATCCATTCTGCCCTGTCAAAATTAGGATTCTTTTTATTAACCGTGTGTCCATGCACGTATGCATGTGGGTGTGCAGGCATATATATGCCATTGTACACACAAGGAGGTTAGAAGAACCACTTGTAAGATGGTTCTTTCCTTCCACCTTGTTTCTGGTTTCAACACAGGATCATTAAGTGAGGTAGAAAGTACCTTTACTCCCTGAGCCATCTTTCTGGCCTCTACAATTTCCTAAGGAACTTCATTTTTGTATGTGGGCATAATGACAAACATTACTTAGAAGTTCAGAAAGATGGGCTCAGCAATTAAGAGCACTCACATGACAGCTTACAACTATTTGTAACTCCAACTCCAGGGGATCCCACACCCTCTTCTGACTTCCATGGACACCAAACATTCACATGGTACATAGACATACATGCAGGCAAAATACTCACAAATATAATACAATAAGTAAATCTAAACAAACAAAGAAAAAAGTCATCTAGGCAGTAGTGGCACATACCTTTAAACCAAGTACTCAGGAAACAGAGGAAGATGGATCTCTCTGAGTTCTATAGAGTGAGTTTCAGGACAGCCAGGGCTACACAAAAAAACCCTGTCTACAAAAAAATAAAACGTCTATGGATTTAACCACTAATTATAGTGACTTATACCTAAAATCTTAGACCTTGGGAAACTAAAACTTTGAGTTCAAGGCTGCCTGTGCTATCAGTGTGAGACCCTGTTTTTAAAAGAGATTTGAGGAGGCTAGAGAGATAGTTCAGAGGTTAAGAGGACAGGCTTACTTCCAGAGGTCCTGAGTTCAATTCCCAGCAACTACATGGTGGCTCACAACCATCTGTAATTAGATCTGGTGTTCTCTTCTGGCATGCAGGCAGAGCACTGCATACATAATAAATAAATAAACATTTAAAAAAACAAAGGTGAAGGCTTCCTCTATTAATGATTAGGATAATATGCTATTCTGCTAATTGAAGTTCCTTGGGTTACTTTGCATTTTACCATGAAATAAGTTTCTGAAAAATTGGATAGAACAAAATTAGGACTGCTAGCTTATTTGCAAAATAAATGTCTCTTTGTGGGAATGAGGTGAAAGTAACTGTTGATACAAGAACTATACAGAGTTTAAAGCCTAGGCTAGTTTTACACTTGCAATCTTGCCTTAGTCCCACAAATACTGAGATTTCAAGTACATATTATCATGTTTAAGTGATCTTTTCAAACTGTTGTAGAAGAATATTTTAACAATGGAAATTGTGAATAAATTTAACTCCAAGAAAAATATACTGGGCTGGAGAGATGGTTCAGCGGTTAAGAGCACTGACTGGTCTTCCGGAGGACCTGAGTTCAATTCCAAGCACCCACATGGTAGCTAACAACTGTCTATAATTCCAAGATCTGACACCCTCACAGACATGCAGGCAAAACACCAATTTTCATAAAAAAAATAACAATAATTTAAAAAAAGAAAAATATACTATTTTTCATATTTTGTTGGTCTTAAAGACAACTAGGATAAAGAGAAGTAACTAAAATGTAAACTAAGTGTTTAGAAAGAGTTTTCAGTTATATTATTTTGCTTCCCACACAATTTTTGTCTTAGACACAATAACAGTATGCATTAAAAACAAAACAGAATAAGTAGCATTATAACAAGGATAAATAGGGACTGGAGAGATGGCTCAGAGGTTAAGAGCACTGACTGTTCTTCCAAAAGTCCTGAGTTCAATTCCCAGCAACCACATGGTGTCTCACACCATCTATGATGACATCTGGTGCCCTCTTCTGTATACTGAATATATATTAAATAAATCTTTAAAAAAAAAAAAAAAAAAAAAAAAGAGGGGCTGGAGAGACAGCTCAGTGGTTAAGAGCACCGAGCACTGACTGTTCTTCTGGAGGACCTGAGTTCGATTCCCAGCATCCACATGACAGCTAACAACTGTCTATAATCCCAAGATCTGACACCCTTACACAGTTATACATGCAGGCAAAACACTAATTCACATAAAAAATAAATAAATAAAAATAAATAGTAAAAAAATAAATAAATAAAAGAAAGCTGGGGCTGCGAATGGCTTGATCAGTAAAGTGCTTACAGCATGAGAACCTGAATTTAGAACTAGGCCACTGATGGAAAAGACAGGCAGTAGAGCTCCACATCTGTAAGGCCTTCATGGGCCAGGTAAAGAATGATCCCCAGAGTTTCCAGGCCAATCAGTCTAGCCAAATCAAGTGTAATCCAGGTTCTATAAGAAACACTGTCTCGGGCTGGAGAGATGGCTCAGAGGTTAAGAGCACTGACTGTTCTTCCAGAGGTCCTGAGTTCAATTCTCAGTGGCTCACAACCATCTATGATGACATCTAGTACCCTCTTCTGTATACATAATAAATAAAAATAAAAAGAAACACTGTCTCAAAACAACAACATAAAGACAATGAGGAAGATGACGTAGGAGGAAGAAAGAGAGGAAGAAGAAGGGAAATTTCTTAATAATCAAATTTGCTTCCTATAAAGATATCAGGTCTAACTGGAATTGACCAAAGGAAAAAACAACTAAAAGTCAAAACCCAGCACCACTAGCCTTACCCCAGCAATTGCGTGCGCAAGTAATGTTTTCCCACAGCCTGGTGGCCCATGCAAGAGAACTCCACGAGGGGGCACAACACCAAGGTGCTGGTATACTTCTGGGTGACGCATGTGTATGAGCATTTTGCAGACTTCCTGTCAAGAAATAAGCATAAAAATGTCTTCTTCAGCTCAAGACAGAAAGAGTCAAAGTAGAATGAAAGGTCCTACCTTTTGCAACACCAAAATATACTAGATAGGACACAGGCTTTAGGCTTCAACTTGAGTTTAAATCCTGGCTTTGGCATACTGTGTAAATAGCATACTGTGTAAATAACTTCAATGATGTCCCCATGAGTCTGTTTCCTAGGCTGTAAAAAATATCTAACTCATAAAATACCATGAAAAGAAACTAACATAGTGAGTGTACAAGAGGAGACACTAAAAACTGTAGTCATTCTCATTAGCACTGTCAGAACAGTGTAACTTATAAAGCATGTGCTTTACATACACAACAACTAAAAATGTTAAAAGACAGGAAGCTTCATCTCTCTCCTGACACCCTCAAGGATCAGGGCTGCCCATCTCACCTTCCCAGTCTTTTCTACACTGCTTTACACTAAAAGGCAAAGATGTAGGAGCTTGAGAGATAGTCCAGCAGTTAAGAGTACTGGCTGCTTTTGCAGAGGACCTGGGTTTGTTTCTTAGCACCAACATGGTAGCTCACAACTGTCTGTAACACCAGTCCTAGGAATCTGGCACTCTCTTCTAGCCTCTTGAGGACAACAGGCATGCAAATGGTGCACAGACATACATGCATGCAGAAACCTATATACATAAAATAATTTTTTAATTTAAATTAAAAAAACAGGCTTCATTTGTGTAAATGTTTAACAATATACTATTTTTGCAATGTCATTTCTCAATTGGCACTAACTTTTAATGTTGCATCATTGCCTCCAACATCTTCAAACTTCACACTGGAAATCTGTAAGTCTATACTCCTTGCTTTAGCTGGTAAAAAACCAAAAATGGTAAAAAGATTAGTGATTCCATACAAGCATATAACAAAACTTCAAAAAATTAACTAGGTATTTCCACACACAAATAGTTCCCAAGCAAAACAACTCAAAATAGTGAGCCCCTCTCAAAGCAAACACACCATTGCCAGCCACAGCTCACCTTTCTTCTGCAGACCAGCTTCTATTTCTCCATCTACTTCCTGAAGATCTTCTGTCTTTCTTTTGTTTCTGTTGCCCCTTGGCCTACCTTTCCTTTTCTTATCACTTTCCAGAAGAGAAGAACCTTTTAAATTCTGAGGAAAAAATACAAATTTAAATATGCTATATTTCAAATTACAAATTTCAAATCATTCAGATGATTTTCAAAGGCGCACGCACATGTGTGTGTGTGTGTGTGTGTGTGTGTGTGTGTGTGTGTATGTATGTGTGTGTGTGTGTTTTAAACAGGGATTCTCTAGGTAGCCCGACTGCCCTGGAACTCCATCCATGAACCAGGTTGGCCTTGAACTCAGAAATGAATCACCATTACCCAGCTGACTTTTCTTTCTCAAAAAAAAAGTAGACAGCAATTAAGGAAGACATCTGACATTAATCTCTGGTACATTACCCCATACATGCGTCTACACACAGCATGGGCACACAGGCAAACATAAAGATACAAGAGTGAGAAAGACTTAGGAAACAGCAGGTATACCGCAATTTAACATTCTTCGATGTGAAAGGTTCTCTAAAAAGATTACAAGAGAAATGGTTGTAAAGAAATCTGGAAAGAATGTTCTAGTTCAGGTGCTAAGATCCCAAGTGAGAGAGCTTAGTGCTCTATAAACAGAAAGAATTTGTTGTCACTGAGGAAAGCAGAAAGGGGAAGACAAACAATGACATCAAGAAACATCAGGGTCAACAAATCATACAGGGCTTTGTGGCTTTTGATCTGAGCCTGAATATAGCCACTAAAGGATTAGAAATAGTAAGTAGGATGGTATTGTGGTTTGGATATGAAGTATCCTACAGTTCATATATTAAAGATTTGGTTCCTGAGTGAAGACTGGACCACGTTACTAGCTTCAGGGATCCATTTATAAATTCATAGCTAAACAGTTATTAGGAAGTGAAACCAAACTGGAAGAAAAGGGTCACTAAAGAGCGGTGGATGTCACTGACACAAATTCTGAAACTGGGGCTGCAGAGATGGCTCAGAGGTTAAGAGCACTGGCTGCTCTTCCAGAAGTCCTGAGTTCAATTGCTAGCAACTACATTATTGCTCACAACCACCTCTAATGAGATCTGGTGTCCTCCTTTGACCTGCAGACATACATAATAAATAAAATCTTTTTTAAAATATGCTGGAACTGGGCTGGAGGGATGGCTCAGAGGTTAAGAGCACGGGCTGCTCTTCCGGAGGTCCTGAGTTCAATTCCCAGCAACCACATGGTGGCTTACAACCATCTGTAATGAGATCTGGTACTTTCTTCTGGCCTGCAGGCATGCAAGCAGAATTCTGTATACATAATAAATAAATAAATCTTTAAAAAAAAAAAAATGCTGGAACTGTGTTTCCCTCCTGTCACTGCTTCCTGATTCAGTGAGGTGAGTAGCTGCAGTACTACGCTCTTTTTGCCATGCTGTTACACCTCACCACATGCCTAGAAGCAATGTTAATTCATCCAAATATGTCCCTCTTCCATGAATCTATTTCTCAGCATTTCTTACTGCACTTAAAAGTCTGACATGAATGGCAGTGACTTATCAATTCATGAAATGGTATTTATATGTAAAAAATAGAGTAAAAAGACACATTTGGAAACCTATTCAATAGTTAAAAGCAATAAAGAACCTGGACTAAGATAATAATGACAGAAGCAGTAGTAAGTGATATTTTTGGTATATTTCAAAGTATTTGTGATTTTTTAAAAAATATAAGTATTTGTTTAATACTACATTCAATGAAGAGATTGCAATATACTCCAACAAATGTCACTATAGAAATACCTGTATCTCAGAATCTCGTTTTGTATAATTGCTTTGGTCATCTGGTAGGTCCAAGGGAAGACTTTCTTTCTTTCCACCTGGGGTTTTGTCAATAAACCATCCCCCCACAGATTCACTGGAAGGGGTCTTCAGTGGCATGGAGCCTGTTTTAGAAGTCAGCAACGGTGTTGAAGTGGTGGCTTCTCTCTGTTCCAGCTTCGAAGTATTTGAAAGAGAATCAGAGTTTCCTTTCCGATACAAAGACAGCAGGGAACTGTTCATGTGATTTGCTGACTGGCAGAAACAGGATTTCAGACGAAGTTACTCATGAAGTATTAAAGCTTCAGCACCTAAACTAAACAGCTTGGTGTATTTCACTTTAAACAACCTCTCTCACAACATTTGCAGTCAGAGTATACAGACTACTAGTTAATTCCCAAATAAGCTTGTGCTATCCAAAACTTCTATAACCACTCTAAGGTAACAGAGAACCAGGCCAATTCATAACTGGTGAGTAAATAAAATCAAAAGCTATGAAAATAGACTAGTAATCAGTGAGGTCAACTCAATACTGGATCGGACATAATGGAGTACTATAATCATTTTGTTACTAAATTCAAAGCCTCACTTACCAAGGAGGGAAAAGCTAAGAAGAAACTGAGAAGTAACTTGGTGAATTTCTACTATATTGCTTTACTTAGGCCTGTCATCAGTAATGCTGCCTTCATGGAAGAGAGTATGGCCATGTATGTAACCCTGGCTGGCCTGGAACTTGCTATACAGAACAGGTTGGCCTTATACTCAAAGATCTGCCTGCCTATGCCTCCCAAGTGTTCAGACTATAGGTGACACATCCCCAATGAGTCTCTTTTTTTTTAAAAAAACTTTATTTATTTATTATTTATTTATTTGCCTTGGTGTTTGCCTGGAACTGGAACCACAGACAGCTGCTAGCTGCCATGTGGGTGCTGGGAATCGAACCCGGGTCCTCTGGAAGAGCAGAGGGCGCTCTCAACCGCTGAGCCATCTCTCCAGCCCCCATGAGTCTCTTTTTAATTATTACTTCCTGTAATATTCCAGTGTGCCTTTAGTTTCAACTACTGATTTCCCTCCTTTTCCTTTATATAACTAATTATACAAACATAACTACTAGAAGGATGATTAAACCATTGATGGTATGTAGAGGAAGCATTCAATTATGTATTGATAAAGATGAACAAGGTCCTTCATTCTATTTTTTACTTCTTTTCTAAGAAAGGATCATAATGTATAAGGAAAAAACACCGGGACTGGAGGGATGGCTCAGCAGTTAAGAACACTGGCTGCTCCTGCAGAAACCCAGGTTCAGTTCTCAGTGATGGCTCCTAACATCAGTTCCAGAGTATCCAATGCCCTCTTCTGACCTCAGGTATCAGACATGCATATGGTCCACATGCATACATGCAGGTAAAATAGTCACAAACATAAAATAAAAATATATGAATCTTGAAAAAACAAAAAAAGAAAGAATTCATAGTGGGCTTTACTGAATGTCTGGCTTACCTGTGGATCTGGGTAATCTTCCATGTTTGAATCATCATCAGAATAGCTTTCAGTACACCTAAGGATTAGAGAGAGAGAAAGAGAGAAACAAGTTTTGGAGCCTTTTCTCTTACTCTCCCAAATAAGTCAATATATTAAGGCAAAACATGATGAGTCCAAGGGCTGGTTGGGGTGGTGCATGCCTCTAGTCCTTGTTCTTGGGAGGCAGAGGCAGGTGACTCTCTATGTGTTGGAGACCAGCCTGGTCTATAGAGTGAGTTCTAGAAAGGCCAAGATTGCACAGAGAAATTCTTCCTCAAAAAACAAAAACAAAAAAAATGGGGAAAAAAGCGGGGTGGGGGGTGGGGAATTCAAGTGAGAGCCAGTGAGATGGCTCAGCGGTTAAGAGCACTTGCTGTGCTTAGAGAGGACCAAGTTTGGTTCCTAACATAATGACCTCTAACGTCAGTTCGCAAGGGATATGATGCATACATATGGCATCCACTAATACAGGCATACTCACTTATATAATTAAAGACAAAACAAACTGTACCACTCATCCATCATCAGAGAAGTGACACAGAGACCCACAACTGGATCATGTGTAGTGTGAGAGACTGTGGAGCACTCAGTTTTAAATGGACTGTCTTTACCAAACTCCTCCCTCAGGGCTCAGTGATCTATGCAGACAAGGAACAGACTGCTGGAGCCAGATGCGGTGGGTGATTCCACATAAACACACATACACACTCTTTCTGATCCAACAGGACTGATGCACACATGAACTCACACAACACTATGGCAGTATACACAAGACCTGCACAGGTTCAAACTCGACAAAATCCCACCACTGAAAAGGGAAGTGGGCACAAGAAAGCTACTAAAAATGCGAGTGTCACCGGGCAGATTAAGCATACTCCCAGGAAAGGCCCGTGTTTGGGAGGAGTTAGCTGGCTAACACAAAACAAACTCCAAGGTTTCTTTGTGATCTTTTTGTTTTTGTCTTACTAGTTTTGGTTTGTTTCTGCTCTCATGTTTTGTTTAGAGGGCGAGAAGAAAGGAACATGAAGCTGCGTGAGCAGGAAGATAGGGAGAGTCGAGGGGACTGGGAGGGAAGCGGAAAAACCAAAATACACTGGATTTTAAATTAAAAAGTAAAACAAATAATAAAAATAAATCTTATGAAAAAGAGTATTATGATCAAAGAAACTTGGACTTAAAAATCCATTTTAAACAACCAGGTGGGGGCTGGAGAGATGGCTCAGCGGTTAAGAGCACCGTCTGCTCTTCCAGAGGACCCGGGTTTGATTCCCAGCACCCACATGGCAGCTAACAACTGTCTGTAGTTCCAGTTCCAGGCAAAACACCAAGGCAAATAAATACATAAATAAAGTTTAAAAAAACAACCAGGTGTGATTATGTACACCTTTATTCCCAGCACTTGGGAAGTAGAGGAAGGCTGATCTCTGTGAGATGAGGCCAGCCTGACCTACTTATAGAGTTCAAAGATAGCCAGGGTCACACAGCAAGACCCTGTTTCAAAACAAAACAAAACAAACACACACAAAACAAAAAAATCAATTAAACCCTGTGCTTAATGTCACTAAGTATCAGCTTCTTTATCAAATAATAAGCAATGTCTCTTTGTTTTGATTTGTTTAATGTATATAAGTGTTTTGCCTTCAAGTATGTACGCGCACTGTTTGTGTCACCTGGGACGGCAGTTATAGACAGCTGTGAACCAAATCTAGTTCCTCTGGAAGAACTGAGCCAATCCAGCTACAAAAATGTTTGCATTTTAACAAGAGTGCTTCAGCCATAACATATTTAAGCATTAAGACTCACTGCTATCTTTTAATATACCTGGCATTATATTAAAGCAAAGAATAATGATGATGAGACAACTGTGTTGATAATACAAAACAGTAAACAATTTCAAGGTCACATGATACATAGATTACAGTAAATCTCTATAACCAGAAGTTAAGAAAACACAACGGATCTAAGAAGGCCCAAGACTGACATATTAACTGACATTTGAAGGCTGAGTGGGATTTGTGAAATAGAAATAAATACTCAAGTTACTGAGAAACAGTCAAAATATTTTTAGGAATAGAGAACAATCAACATGGCTAAAGGAAAAGACAATGAAAGGTAGAAAGCTGTTCAGGTACAATGACGTTGTTTTCTAAGTATGAGTGTGGGACTTTGGAAACACTTTGCAGTACTTACTCATCCTCATCATCTTGTCTTGCTCTTTTTGCCAGATGTTCATCTTCTAATTCTCTAAGGTTCTTAAGTTCTTTCTCACTACTAATTATGCTAAATACTGAAACAAACAACAAAATGCCATGAGCTATAGCTATTATTTCCATAAATGTTGATAATGTTGCTCAAACAGTGAAAGACTTACCTTTTTCAACTTGAATCCTAAAAGCATTTCTTTTTCTTCGGCCATAATCTACACTAGGAAAAAAAATTAACACAGTATCATAAATATTTTCCACTAAACTTGCAGTGTTATACTGGTAAATTATCACGCCACTCTGGGAACAAAATGGGGCCCTTTGTCTCAAACTCAAGATGGGGTTGTAATCCTGGCTAGCCTGGAACTTGCTAATTAAATGCTTCTCTGGCAGCCCATTTACACTGACTTTTTTGTTTTGTTTTTGGTGTTTGAGATACTGTTGCTAAATAGTTCACTCTAGACTCAATTGAGATACTGTTGCTAAATAGTTCACTCTAGACTCTGTCAGAATTCCAACAAAGTACTGGGATTATAGGTGTAGGCCACAATGTCCAGCTGATACCGACATTATTTTAGAAGGAAATGGGTTGGCTGATTTCTAAAATATCCCTTATTTAGATTTATCTAACATTTCTTCAATATTAAATTCAAGTTTAAACATTTACAAGACTGTATGCTGAAGACAGCACACAAAAGTTTGATGAACAGTGTATTTCTGTGATTTCTAAACAAATTCTTTTATTTTACTGGAGAGAAGGTCTCTTGATGTAGTCCTGTCTGTCCTATGACAAAGATAAATTATTCACACTGGGCATGCTGGTGAATGCCTGTAACCCCTGAGCTCAGAAGGTAGAGGCAAATAAATCTTGATGAATTTAAGGACAGCCTGGTCTATATAGTCTGTTACAGGCCAGCCATTGCCACACCATAGTGAAAGTCTGTCTCCAAAAAAAAAAAGAAAGGTATTTGGAAGTAGTTAGATGGCAAATAAAGATGCAGCCACATGGCAGCTAACAACTATGACAGGAATCCTAACTGGTCTTATTAAAAAAAAACCCCGAACCAGATATTAGGGTAAATGCTAAAAGATCAGAGAGACAGACGAACAAGTCACAGCCACTTCTTACCTTGCCAATTCTTCAGCTGAGAAGAGTAGAACCTGGTTCCACAAATCCTCAGACTGAATAGACAAAGGCAGGCCAAATTGGAAGGGGCAAACTGTCTCTTCCCACCTTATATAACTTTCTCTGCCCACTTCCTGGCTCAAACTTCCTAATGCAGGGATTAGGGGCATGTGTGTTTTCCAAGTACTGGGAGCAGAGAGGCATGGGATCCCAAGTGCTGGGATTAAAGGTGGGTAACACTCCCTGACCTCTATGGCTAACTCTGTGGCTGGCTCTGTCCTCTGATCTTCAGGCAAACTTTATTTGATACAATATATCATCACAAACAACTGTCCATTACTCCAGTTCCAGAGGATCTGATATCACACACCTGGTGAATGACATCATATACGTGGCACACAATCATACACTCGAGTACACATAAGTATACACATGTACACATAAGATAAATATACATAAAAGGCAAAAACAAGGCCAGGTTTGGTGGTGTGTGTCTTTAATTCCAACACTCAGAAGGCAGATGCAGGCAGATCTCTGAGTTGGAGGCTAGTCTGGTCTACATAGAGAGTTCCAGGACAGCCAAGGCTACATAGAGAAACTCTGTCAGGAGGAGGACATAGGAAGAGACAAGACAAGACTTAGGGGGAAGAGTGGATAACATGAGACAAACAGAAAACAAAAGACACTTTGCCTCAAACAAGACAAAAGGCGAGGAATAATACCTGAACTGCCAAGATGTGTGTGCACATGTGAACACGTACACACAAACAGGAAAAATAAACCAACGAAAACCAGGTATAAGTTTAAATGGAACTATGAAGTTGTGAGACCTTTATTAAGCAATCACATTAAAATGAAAGAAAACAGAAAATAGCATTCAAGATAATAATAATAAAGGTAAAAGTAATTTACAACTAGCAAGAACCACCTATGTGAAGGTCAACAGCCTCATTTTTTAAAGCTGTGGTGTTGTGGATAAGACCCAGGGCTTTGTTTATCCTAGACAATCACTCCCCCAATTAAACTACACTACCAGCCCAAGATTAATTCTTTCCTAAATAGTGCTTAGTTAAGACTCAGTCAAGACAGCTACACAACATTAAAAAGATAAAGCCAGGCCAGACAGAACACACCTGCAATCCCTGCACTCTGAAGGCCGAGGCAGGAAAAACAATAACCACAGGCACAACTGTAACAAAGAGAAGGTCAGTGAGGTGGCTCAGCATGGTAGAGCTGTTTGCCATGTAAGCCAAACCACCAGGATCTGACCTCTGACCTCCACATGCATGATGAAGCATGACTGGTAGATTTTTTTCAAGACAGGGTTTCTCTGTGTAGCTCTGGCTGTCCTGAAAATCCCTCTGTAGACCAGGCTGGCCTCCAACTCAGAGATCCACCTGCCTCTGCCTCCTGAGTACTGGGATTAAAGACCTGCACCTCTACCATCCAGCAACACTGGTAATTTTTAAATTTATAAACAAACAAACAAAAAGCAAAGGTATTTTTGCTGGAAAGCATTGAGACTGCACACTTGGACCCCAAATTAACTAAAAGCAGAACAAAAGCTGGCATATGCCCTTACTAATTCACTTCCATCAGGCTCCTGCATGAGGACAGTAATCGCACACGGAGCGTCCACCTAATCTTCTTCACCCCCTACAGGGCTTAAAACACAAAATGTTGTCCTAAATCAGTAACCATCTTTGATTCTAGGCATGGCAAAGCCTGGTAGCACTAACCATACCCTCACTAAGAATAATTACTTATGATAGTCCAGACTATACCCTGAAGATTAATCATTTTATAAAACCAGATTAATTCCCTAAAAGGATGACAGTGCTAATTTCAGACCCTCATGGAGTAATGATCAACTAGTGACAACTTGATCAGAATTATTTACTATCTTTTGCTGTCTCCATTCTCCCTGTTTAAACTTGAGTATCCATCCAGTATCCTACAGACAAACAGGTCACTGGACCCTTTTATCTGCCCCTCTTCCCAGTGTGCTAATTAGATCCCTTTCTTTACTTCTCTCATTTCTCATCTTCATCTGGTGGATTAGGAGAACCTAGCCTTTTGGGGCCAGGCTTTTGCCCTAAAACTCCAATTACACAACTATCAAAGTAATATTTAAAGCAATGAGAAATTTGAGGTCATTCTGGGCTATATGAAAGCCTATCAACAAAACAAAGCCAGCACCACAATTAATCTTGTCCACTATTAACAGCACTTTATGTTTACAGTAGCAATAATTAAGCAGTTAAGAAGCCTTCATGAGGGGCTGGAGAGATGGCTCAGCGGTTAAGAGCACCGTCTGCTCTTCCAGAGGACCCGGGTTCAATTCCCAGCACCCACATGGCAGCTAACAACTGTCTGTAGTTCCAGTTCCAGGCAAACACCAAGGAAAATAAATAAATAGTAAATAAGTAAATAAAGTTTTAAAAAAAAAAAAAAAAAAAAAAGCCTTCATGAAAACATGAAGCTTATACTTGAAAGCAGTTGAGGGCTAGGGATGTAGGGCAGCTGGGAGAATGCTTGCCTAGTGAGTTCAATCTCAAGCACCAAGTGAAATCAGATATGGTAACACATACCTGTACTCCCAGCACCTGAGCTGCAGGCCAAGACCATTCAGACTTACCCTGGACTACAAGTTTGGAGGTCAGTGTGGCTGCACAAGACCTGCTCTTAACAACAACATGAATGTCAAAGGCAGAGGCAGACAGGTGGAGACCAGCCTGGTCTACAGAGTGAGGCCCAGGCCACCCAGGGCTACACATTAAGACTCTGATCTCAAAAAAACCAAAACAGGGGGCTGGAGAGATGGCTCAATGGTTAAGAGCACTGACTGTTATTCTGGAGGCCCTGAGTTCGATTCCCAGCATCCACATGGCAGCTAACAACTGTCTGTTATTCCAAGATCTGACACCCTTACACAGGTATACATGCAGGCAAAACACCAACTCACATAAAATAAAAATAAATACTAAAAACGAAACAAAACAAACCTCCCCCCCCCAAAAAAAAAAAAAAGCAAAAAGCAAGTACCACTGACACAAAATAAGGGCATCAACAGCTTTTAAGTAAAGTGCTCAAGTCAGGTTACAACTACTGGATATTCTTGCTCTTATACAACAATTCCATCTAAAATAATCTACTACTAGGTTCAGCTACTCATTCATGACAGTGAAGACACTTGAGTTTAGTTGCCTAAGCTGGGACCCAGTCTGCTGTATATGTAAACTCATGTTGAATAGTTTTAAAAGAACTGAACTTTTTAATACAATTAATTTTACAACTGAATTAATTTTAATACAATTAGCTTATAAACTGAGTTTCCACTGTTGTGGACTCTTCCTGACTTAGCTTTTCAGGTGGTGGGATTATGGACATGGTCACCAGGTCTGACTCACATTCTTCCATAGAGTCTAAAAGATGAGGAAGAAGATTCTTGATGGTTTTAATTTTCTGATGAAACAGAAATGGAAGTAATACATCAATACTTCTATCTCCTAGCCAATTGAAGAGATAATAAAAGAAAAAAAAGGAGCCACTTCATCTGGTGAAAGGAATTAACATCAAATATAGTAGATGATTATAGATGCTTACATAACTGATTTGGGATTCGGGTTTATGAACTGTAAGATAATACCAGCAGCCATTACTATCAATTGAAAACTAAGCAAGACTGGAAGCTGGAGATATGGCTCAGAGGTTAAGAGCACTGGCTGTTCTTCCAGAAGTCCTGAGTTCAATTCCCAGCACCCACATCATGGTGGCTCACAACCATCTGAAAGGAGATCTAGTGTCCTCTCATGATGTGCAGGCAGAACACTGTATACATAATAAATTCAAAAAAAAAGAAAAAGAAAAAGAAAAACTCAGCAAGATCAAATATCTAAAACGGAAGGGGAGCAAAAGGGAAGGAAGAAAGTCCACTTCTTTACCTGTACATTCTCTGCAAGTCAGAAGCTAAGATTCCAGTGTCCACATATTTGCCACACCGGTTACTGGCGAGGTACTAAAGAGAAAACATGACATTAATTTAAGATATTGCAGCTCATTAAGTTAGGGGGTTTAGCATTCCAACACATACTTTCATGTAAGCTCTTAGGAATAAGGTGTACCACAAAAAACAAAAGCATATTACAAACACAATATTTTAAAAATTGTCACAATCTGTAATTGGATTTCTTTGTTTTGTTCCCCCCCCCCCCCCGTGTGTTGTCCTGCCTGTCCTAGAACTTGCTCTGTAGACCTAGCTGGCCTCAAATGGAGATCTCAGAACTCAAGAGACCTGCTGAGTGCTGGGATTAAAAGCGTGTGCCACCACTGACAGGTTTGAAAGTTTAACTAACATACTTAGCCACCACAATATTTCTAAGGTACTGAGGGCTTACTATAAATCCCTTGTTCCCAAACACACAGCTGATTTTTGACATCTGTCACTCACAAAACTATGAGCTGAAGGCTGGGGCTGGAGAGTTACCAGTGAGCAGAGGTAACAACTAAGAAGTTGGATATAAAGAATTCAGGATAGCCGGGTGGTGGCAGTGCAGATGCAGGCAAATCTCTTGAGTTTGAGACCCAGCCAAGACCACAGAGCAAATTCCAGGACAAATAGGGCTACATAGAGGAAACCCTCTCTGAAGGTTAGAAGAAAATGAAAAACCGAAATGCAAATGCCTTTCAGGGAGTGGTGGCAGAGCCTTTAATCTCGTATTGGAGAAGTAGAAGCAGCAGCCTGGTAAATCTACTTATTGAATTCCTGGCCAGGCGGGGCTACACATTAGACGCTGTATCGATAAAACCAACAAAGATAAAATAAAATCTCTTCCTCACTTTAACTCCCGCTGCCGACTGCATCAATTAAGGCATCGACCACACAGGGCCCCCTAGTTATTAAAAAAAATTGGCAAATCACCCCTCTCTTACTGTTGCCCTAAGGTAACCGCAAGCTCTGGAATTAACGTTTGAATTATATGAACAGAGGACACTGTAATCAAACACCAGTTCCTATTTAAGAAAAGTTAAGAAAAGTTCGGAACCCTGCCCTCGATAGGGTGGACAGGCCGGGGTGGGCCTCCACGGTAGAAACATCCACAGACCGTGCCGGAACCCAGCCGCGTGAAAATGGAGACGAAGTGTTCTGAGATACACACTCACCTGAATGACCCGCTGCTTCAGTTTCCCGTCTACGAACACCGCAGGCCTGGGCTTCATGCTGCCGGTGCCAGCTGTGGACGCCTCACGTTACCGGGAAAGCCTGTGGGGACCACCTTCTCCAGCGGACCGGAAGCGCAGCGCACGCGTTGTCCCTCCGGCACCGGAAGTGCACCCCTTACCCTAGCACAAAAGTTCTGGGAGGAGGGACAGTTGCACTGCTAAGGAGAGGACCTGGGAGTAAGCGCCACTTTCTAGTCCCGTTCTTTCTCAGGGTTGTCCATTAGGACCTGAGCAGCTAGGTCTGCTTTGAAGACATTCAACTTTATTGGTTCCCAACTGAGCAAACGCAGAACCCAGGACTCCTCTGCGACTGCGCAGACTCTCACAAGCAAGTAGTAACCTTCATGCTAAGCCGAACATAGAGGCACATGCTTATAACTTTAATATTCGGGAAGCTGAGGGAAGGAAGAGTTCAAAGGGAGATAGGGCCAAGTAGCAAGATGCTGTCTCAAAACAAAAAAAGTTTGGGTTTATCACATTCCAGGCTTAGACCCGCGACTTTGTTTTGGTTTGGTTTTTTTTTTGAGACAGGGTTTCTCTGTAACAGCCCTAGCTGTCCTGGAACTTAACCCTGTAGACTAGGCTAGCCTCAAACGCATAAACATCTGACTGCTTCTGCCTCCCAACTGCTGGGATTAAAGGCATGCAATACCATACCCGGCTTCCACTGCCACTTCTTAAGTCAGTTTACTGGGTAATTGCTGTGTTACATTTTAGGAATTTCTGGATTTTTTTAATCTATGATGAGATATTCGATCCAAAAATATTTTCTCCAATTCTAGGGGCTGGCTTTTACTGTATTGAATTGCCTTTGGTGTTGTTTTTGAGACAAGGTCTCTCTATTATGTTGCTCTGGCTGTCCTAGAATGCCTATGTAGACCAGGCTGGCTTTCAACTCACAAGAGATACACATGCTTGCTTCTGCCTCCTGAGTGCTGAAATTAAAGGCATGCCTTGATACACTCTGCTCTTTTTCTTTCTGCTGTTCTTTTGAGATAGCATCTTGCCTTTGTCTCTGAACTTTCAGAATCTTCCTTGCCTCACTCAGCTTCCTGATTATTGGGATGATAAGCATGTGTAGGTTTTATTGAGACAGCGTAGTACTGTGTAGCCTATCTGGCCTAGAATTCATTAAGTAGATAGACCAGGCCAACCTTGAACTCACAGACACCCTCCTGCCTCTGTTTCTCCAATGCTGGGTTAAAGGTTCCATCTCTACTCCCTGGAAGGCATTTGCATTTCTGTTTTTCTTTTTCTTTTAACTTTGAGTCAGGGTTTCTCTCTGTAGCTCTGGCTGTCCTGAAACTTGCTTTGTAGTCCTGGCTGGGCCTGAACTCAGAGATCTGCCTGCCTCTGCACTGCCACCACCTGGCTATCTTGAATTCTTTATATTCAACTTCCTAGTTGTTACCTCTGCTCACTGGTAACTGTCTCCAGCCCCAGCCTTCAGCTCATAGTTTTGTGAGTGACAGATGTCACCATATTATGTATTTAGCTGTTTGATATGTGTGTGTAATAGTGTGGATACTCAAGCACTATGGTATGTATATGGAGGTTAGAGGTCAGAGAAAGACTAGGCTCCCTGAACATGTGAGTTCCAGGAACATATAAGGGTTCCTGTGGTAATGAGACCCAGTGAAAAACAAACACACAAATAATCAAACAAGAAAAGGAAAGGAAAAGTTTGACTAACATTTGTTGGTAGCCTGATCTACCTAAAGGGGCTGTCTCAGGAGGAAGGGACAGAGGGAATTTTTGTCTAAATTTGTTGTTGAGATTACTTAGAGACAGTTTCTGTTTATTTTCTCTCTCTCTCTCTGATTTATTTTTAACAATGTTCTTCTTTTAGGTCAGAAGAGGGCACCAACCAGATCTCATTATAGATGGTTGTGAGCCACCATGTGGTTACTGGGAATTGAACTCAGGACCTCTGGAAGAGCAGCCACTGTTTTTAACCTCTGAGCCATCTCTAGCCCCCCCACCCCTTTTTGGATATTGAAAACTGGATGTTTTGATAACAATGTAACAATTTCTTCATCCTGTTTCATTGTTGTTACTTGTCATTTGTTTAGTTACTCTTTTGAACCAATTTCTGAAGCCTTTTTTTGGTCAAACCTGACTTATTTAAGACCCAGCTGCTCTCCTCCCCTTCCTTCCCTCCATCTCCCCTCCCTCTTTCCTCCCTCCCTCCCTCCATCTCTTTCTTTCTTTCTTTTAGCAGTGTCTTAGCATGTAATCTTAGCTGGCTGGCTTAGAGCTCAGAGAGATCCAAGTACTTCTAATCTTGAGTGCTGGGATTAAAGGCCTGTGTCAACACACCTGACCTCAGCTGTTTTTCTACAGAGATAGAGACAGAGGGTGAATATTTTAGGTTTGTTTGTTTTGTGTGTATGAGTAAAACTTCATTGAGACAATGTCTAGCTATGTAGCTCTGGCTGGCCTAGAATTCACTCTGTAGTCCAGAGTAGTTTTGAATTCATAGAGAACCACATGCCTATTTCTCCTGAGTGCTAGAATTAAAGGCATGTAACACCAACCTTGGGTGGCTGACTTTTTATACTGATCATTTCCTTCTCATAAATTTTGATTTCCTATAGTTTGACATTGCAGCAGCCATTCTTTGAGTTTTCAGGTAGAATAAGAGACAAAATTCATCATAACAGGAAATGGTAGTTTAATATTGTGGTTGATTATGGTGTGAGCTTTTACATTTTCTTAGGCTAAAGAAGCATATCAAGAATACAGGCCTAGTGTGGTGATGAATGTAATCCCAGAACTCAGGAGTCAGAGGCAGGCCCAGAGTTCCAAATCAGCCAGGGCTACCCAGTAAGACTGTGATTCAAACGAAGAATACAGACCCTTCATGGTTTTCTGTTCCATCTTGGGGAATATACATAAGATGAGGTTTATATGGGTTGTTTCATTTTAACTTTTTTAAAAAAGATTTGTTTTACTTGTTGTTTGTCTGTGCAGCTGCTTATGGAGGCCAGAAGAGAGTGTTAGATACCCTGGAACTGGAATTCCACACAGTTCTGAACCTCCTGACATGAGCGCTGGGACCCACTGTGGGTCTCTGCAAGAACAAGTGGTCTTTGCCAGTGAAATCTGTCTCCAGCCAGCCAATTTTGATGATCATATGTATATACTTGTTTGTGTGTGTGCATGCACTCAGTGCACATGTCGCCAGATGTCCCACGGCACACATGCAGAGGTCAAAGGACCTCCAGAGGTATTGGTTCTCTCCTTCCACCATATGGTTGCTAAGGATTGAACTCAGATGAGTCAAGCTTATAGGTAAGTGCCTTTACCCAGTGGGTCATTTTGCCAGCCCAGGCAAATTTTATTTTGTTTTTACTTTTAAGATTTATTTTTCATTTTTGTGTATATGGTATTTTGCCTGCTGTAGTCAGACTTTCCTTGGCCTGCCAGCTAACAAATAATGAAACAGAGATTTATATTAATTATCAAGACCTGTCCTTAGCTTAGGCTTTTTTTGCAACTAGCATTTATAACTTAAATTAATCTGTTTATATTAATCTACATTTTACCACATGACTCAGTTACCTCTCCCTTGTACCATATGCCTGACTTGTTCTGAGTCTTGCTGGCCAGCCTAGATTCATTCTGAGTTCTCTTTGCCCACAAGTCCTGCTTATTCCCTCCTCCTGCCTAGCTATTGGCCACTCAGCTCCTTATTAAACCAATCAGAAGGTGCCTTGGCAAAGACACATCTTCACAGTGTACACAAATATCCCACAACATAGTTAGTTTTCTTTAGTTATGATAGAAATCACCAATAGAGGATAGATAATGGAGTGTTTTCTCTGAATTTGCCAAATACAAATGAACTAGATATTTGAATATAATTCTTACCTGATAATTCTTTTTTTTTTTTTTTTTTTTTTTTTTTTTTTTTTTTTTTTTTTTTTTTTTTTTTTTTTTTTTTTTTTTTTTTTTTTTTTTTTTTTTTTTTTTTTTTTTTTTTTTTTTTTTTTTTTTTTTTTTTTTTTTTTTTTTTTAACTTTACTTGCCTTGATGTTTGCCTGGAACTACAGGCAGTTGTGAGCTGCCATGTGGATGCTGGGAATTGAACTCAGGTCCTCCGGAAGAACAATCAGTGCTCTTAACCTCTGAGCCATCTCTCTAGTCCCCTTTTTTTGCTTCTTAAACACAGCAAGCTTTTACTGTCTTGGGCTTTTTTGGTCTCTTGCAAATCTTCCAACACTATTTTATTATTATTATCATTATTTCTGTGTGAGTTCCTCAGTCTGTCCTCTGCTGGTGTCAGGTGTTTCTTGTGTCCTTCCAATTGCTTAGAAGTGCTTGTAGTTTTGTAGTTGGTAGGGTTTGTATGCTGTCTTCCTCCATGATTCCTATGCAAGATACAGTCTTCTGGCTCTGTTTCTTGAATCTCTAAGGCCTGGAACATATATTAGCTGTTCAGAAAATACAAATTAAATCAATGGATGAGTATGTGAATGACTATAGTAATTGGCTAATAAAGGTTTGTCACCCACTATCTTTTTTTTTTTTTTTAAGTAGTAGTTAGTTGCTATCTTATTGCCTTATTACCCACAGGAGCACTTATTTGCTCTGTTCAGTTCTGCACTTGAAAACAGCTCCTGGTCTATAGCAGGAGTATAGTCAGAACTATATGCTAAGAGAGTGAATGGTTAAGATCTTAGAATTCAGACATGAGGGTGCTGGAGAGATGGCTCAGAGGTTAAGAGCACTGGCTGTTCTTCCAGAGGTCCTGAGTTCAATTCCCAACAACCACATGGTGGCTTATAACCATCTATAGTGACATCTGGTCCCTTCTTCTGTATACTACACATAGTAAATAAATAAATAAATAAATAAGTAAATAAATAATCTGGTCCCTTCTTCTGTATACTACACATAATAAATAAATAAATAAATAAATAAATAAATAATCTGGTCCCTTCTGTATACTACACATAATAAATAAATGAATAAATAAAAAAATAAATAGTCTGGTCCCTTCTTCTGTATACTACACATAATAAATAAATAAATAAATAAATAGATAAATAAATAAATAATCTGGTCCCTTCTGTATACTACACATAATAAATAAATGAATAAATAAATAAATAATCTGGTCCCTTCTGTATACTACACATAATAAATAAATGAATAAATAAATAAATATATCTTAAAAAAAAAAGAATTCAGAGATGAGAAAGCTTGCTGTAACTGAGAGTAGGCAAGCAACTGAGCAAACTCCAGGAACAGGTCAGGAACTGAAGGGCAGAGCTCAATCTTGACGCCAGGAGTAATAAGGTTGGATTTTTATTTGAGATGAAAAATTATAGAATGCAAGCAAATAGAGAGGAAACACTAAGGCAGCAGCCCTGTGTGGAGCCACATGCCTGCAATCCCTACCCTGGGGAGAAGAGACCCAAGTTAGAGGCCAGCCTGAGGACAAAACAAAAAAAATTTTCCCCCAAACCAACAACAGTAAACAAGGAAAGATGCATAGAAAGTAAAAAGTAAAAGAAAGACAAATTTTATGCACGGTCGGTAACTCCTTATTAGTGTCCAAGAGTTAGCAGCATCAGTAGATACTAAGGTTGAGGCCAGCCATCCCCTGCACCTGGCACTAGTGAACTGCATTTCCCATCAAGCATTGCACCGGGGAGACGTTCCTGGACCACAACTCCCGGCATGCGTGCCGGG
Organism: Sigmodon hispidus; assembly: GCA_004025045.1. NCBI lineage: Eukaryota > Metazoa > Chordata > Mammalia > Rodentia > Cricetidae > Sigmodon > Sigmodon hispidus. Next base: position 6,393 of record PVIH01007460.1, on the reverse strand, counting down.
AGCTGGTTTGACGGGCGGAGCGGCGGAGGATGGAGGCGGTGGTGTTCCTCTTCTCGCTCCTCGACTGTTGCGCGCTCATCTTCCTCTCTGTCTACTTCGTATCCTTGCTTGAGACGGACTGAGGCCGCTGATCATCTCCGGGGCAATGGAGGGTGGGCCCGGCGGGAGCTGGCAGGTGTGGGGTGAGGGGACGGTGGCTCGGGCCCGGGTCGCGAGCCAAGGAACCGCGCTGAGCCTCTGGCCCGCCGGAGCCAGCTTCTCCGCCGCCCCCCCCCTCCCGCCTCTTCATCTGCCCTCGCCCACCGCTGTCCACCACCACCCCCACCCCCACCCCGGGAGAGCGTAGTGGTCCCGGGCGAGAGGCTTGCCGCCTTCCCGGCAGCACCCTTTCCCCTTTGTCCTCATAGATTGCCTGCACTTCTGGGGACTCCCCACACCCAGATGACTCATTCCAAGAACCAGCGATGTATGATTTTTTCACGTGCGTTTCTGTAGATATATATATATATTTTTTAAGGAGTTTCTTCAGAAGCATCCACAAAGTGTTTTTTGGTTGCCTTCAGCAGTGGGAGGTCTGCAAATTAAGTAATTACATGTGACTTAGTCTGCAGTTTCTAAACTTTTTGAAAAAGAAATTTTGTCCTTGTTAAAATCCAGTATTTTCTGTTTCAGGTTTCAAACAGTTTCCAGATCAGTAAATGGTGTTCAGCAACCTAGCACTGTAGTAGGGCTACAGCTCTTCCAGTGCTTGGGGTATCATTGTCTTTGTTACAGCACAGTATTGTAATGCACAGTCCAGTTTTAAGTAATTAAATATGACTAGAAAAATGCATTAGACTTTTGCATGTTACCCCCTTTTTCCTTCGAAATCACATCCCCTTTTCTGATCAGATTTCACCCTTTGTTTGGCACTCTGCTACTTTAGGGTAGCTGCACAGAGTATATTTTCCATTTTGTTGTGAACTGAACTGACAATTTGTTTTAAAAGGAAGGGACAGAATTTGTAATTAGGAATCCTTGCTCATCACTGTATCTTACCTGCTTCAATTTTCTTTAGGATTGGAGATATTTGTTTTCTATATACACACGATGATAGCTTGTGTTAAACACCCAGCAGTGGCTGCCTTACTGCAATTATTTAGCAGCAGGTTTTACTTTAATGATTTCTAATTCAAAGAGCCCTGTGTCTTATTACCTTTGAGGAACTGAATAAAAGAGCAACATCTCTCTTGCCTAAGTTATGATGACCAATGTTTAGCTTGTGTTGTAATGAACCAGAGTTGTTTGACAGTCTGAAATGCAATGCTTTTTATTATATTTTGCACTATGGAAAACTGGATTTGATCAGCTAAAACAGTCTTGAGCTATATCAGATCATGTATGTATGTACATGTTAACTGGAATGTTTAACATTGCTTATACATTCAGGGTCATCTCGTGAAAACACATTACTGTGTTGTAGAATAGTTGCAGTAATAGTTTACAGAGAACAATTGGAAAACGGCCAGAATAGACTTCATGTAGACTATAGGAGTATGTGGAGTTTGAGGAGTTAAAGAAACCTACAGGGAAAGAGGGACAGATACTTGCAGTCACTGGCAAGAGCAAGGTGCAGGGCCAGGCATGCTCATTTCTGGGCCATGGTTAAAGAGTACCAGGAGTACGTGGTTGCTTTATGTTGTACCAAGAGATCAGGCTGGAAAGGAAGAATTCGATCAGATAAATGAGGAGAGCGGTAACGAATCACTGCAAACTTCTGACATAAAGTGGCTTTAGGTCCAAGATACAAAATTTCTGATAGAAATAAGTTGGAGATGTTTTATTAATCTGGGGGTGTGGTTCAATGGTAGAGTAGCTCCACCTCCATAGAATGGATAAAGTATGAACCAAGACAGTAGGGGAAATAATACATTCATCTGGTGGCTGCAGTTAACAGTATTTCCTATTTGTGAAAAATGCTAACACCGTGGAAGTAGCATATTTTTGCCACAGAATTAACCATATGAGGTAATGCATCTTGACTGGCTAGGTTTCTTCATTCTCTGATGTATATATTATTTGAAACATGTTATATACCATAGATAAATACATGCAATTCTGTTCCTTTAAAAGCTCAAAATATTAAGAAGCTGAATCTTTAGAGAAGATTGAAAATAGAGTTTGGAAACAGACCACTTGGGAAGAGTCTTTTGAATTTGAACTATGGTGTTAATTGTAGTATTGGAATTGTCTGGTTATGAACTTGTGGGGAAAATGATGCGTTAAGCAGTACTTGGTTGAGAACATTTTACTTTTTACTTAAAAAAAAAAAAAAGTTTTTTTTTTTTTTTTTTGAGTGTTAAATGTATTCCATCCTGGCCTTGAAATTCAAATTTACTATGTTGCCTTGAACCTGTAATCCACTTATCTCCTGAGTGCTGGCATTGCTTTCTGAAACATAAGAAGTACTTGGTTAAACAGGAAGTATGGCTCATGTCTGGTGGCTCATTAGGGTAAAGTGCTTGCTGTGCAAGGACCTAGCTCTGATCCCCAGCTCTGGGCAAAGTGGAAACAGAGAGGTCCCAGGGCCTTGTTGGCCAACCAGTTTAGTCAGTCAGTTTCAGGGTTAGTCAGAAACCTGGTCTCAAAACATAAGGTGGAGAGAAATAGAAGATTGGCAACATCAATCCCTGGTGCACACATGTGCGCATACGTACGTACGTACGTACACCTTACAAGCACCAAAATTATGTATATATAATTCCTTATCTTGACCATCAGATCATTACATTGTCTGATTTAGAGTGTGATTACATTAATGCTAGATCATGTTGCTCAAAATTAAACAAGGTAAGACATTTTGCTCTCTTTTTTGGTTGAAGCCATTTTTCATACTAAGTTTTATTATAGATATTTGCATTTTTCTTTTAGAATCTTAGGTATTCATTGTAATGTTGGAGCTAGATCGGTGTTTTAAAATATTTTAGATCATGAAATTATGCTAGATCTGATTTTAAATGTTGTTTCTTTACTGTGCATGTGTCTGGTTTTCTTGTGTACATGAGGCTAATTGTTCTTCTTTTCTGTGGCCATACTGTTGCCTCCCACTCATGGGGAAAATGTTCAGTCTGTCTTTGTTGAGTGAAAGAAGATCTTTCTTGTGTGGTTTGTAGAGAAAAGAAAAAAAACATGGTTAGTTAATTTAAGACCATTTTATATTTAGTATAATAGGAACATTATATTGGCATAATCCTCTGAGTTGGGGAGTTTAATCTAGATACAGGGAAACCATTTGTCCCTGATTCATTTTATGAGATGGACAAAGAAGCTTTCTAGATAAAATTTTATGTAAAAATGTACTTAGGGGGATTTTCTACTTGACTTGAAAAACAGTACTCACGTAACTTCATATGTTAAGTCTATTGGAAATAAAGAAAACAAAAATAAGAGGTTCACAGGAGTTGGTTGTTATTTCCTTACTGAAAACACCTGCGGAATTCCCCATCTTTGACAATGATGCTGCCATACCTGGCTAGTTGTACCTTTTCTTTTCCTTGTCATTGTAAGTGAATGTTGCAGGATTTGTGTCATTACATCCACTCTTGTAAAGATGTAAGACTTCATTGCTGAGCCTCGGAGTAGACAGTGATGTTTCCCTTGGACTCCCACCCACCACCCTTGTAGAGGTACAGCCTGAGTGTAGTGGCACAGTTGGGAGGCAGTGGCAGGCTGGTCTCTGAGTTCTAGGCCAGTTTGGCTTCAGAGCGAGTTCAAGGACATCCAGGGCTACACAGCAAAATCCTGTTTCAAAAAAATAAGAAAGGAAAGAGGGGAAGGGGAGAAAATAATTATCACAATTTTTTGTTTCCTTATTTTTCTGTTTACCTATTACTAAGTTTTCAGACACATCTATAAACTCTTCAATACTATTTTCCACATAGTAAAATACCAGGTATGGTAGTGAGTGTCTGTAATGCCAGTATTTAGGGCTGAGGCCAGAATTTTGTCATGATTTTGAGGCCAGCCTGGGCTTCTTAGCAAGATGCCTTCCACTTTCCCCCAAATGAATTAGTAAAAGATTAAAAGGATGTTACCAGGTTCTCCACTCCCTACCCCCTCACACCCTCGAGCCATTTCTTTTTCAGGCCTATATGACATGCTGTCCTCTAGTTGGCTGTTCTGAGTCTGTTTCATAGTTCTCATTCAGTTGTGGATTGTTGTTGGATTTTCTTTTACTCTAACCCCATGTTGGGTGCCAAAAATGTAGTTGGATTTTCTTCTACTCTAGCATCACATTGGAGTGCCAAGATGTTGTTTATTTTTGCTCTTTGTTCTTTTGGGGGGCTTGCCATCCAGCTCCCAGATAAATCACACAGAGACTTAATTATGAATGCCCAGCCTTAGTTTAGCTTGTTCCTTGGCAGCTTTTCTTAAATTATCCCATCTACCTTATGCCTCTGGGCTTTTGTTCTGTTGCTTCCATAAATCTTACTCTTACTCCTCAGCTGGTGGCTGGGTGGCTGGGTGGCTGGGTGGCTGGGTGGCTGGGTGGCTGGGTGGCTGGCCCCTGCGTCCTCCTCTCCTCTGCCCTTTCCCTCCCTCCCTCCTTCCTTCCTCCCTCCCCTCTTTCTCCTAGATCTTCCTTTTTCCAGATTTCTCCTACTGTCTATTCTCTCTGCGTACCAGCTCCACCTATCCTTTCTCCTACCTTGCTATTGGCTGTCTAGCTTTTTCTTAGACCATCAGATGTTTTAGAGGGGCAGAGAATCACAACTTTATAGAGTGAAACAAATATAACAGAAACATAAGTAACATGCCTTAAAATAATATTCCCCAACAGTGGATTCCCTGATTCCTGAACCTGTGTCTTCCTTCTTAGCTCCAACTTCATTTTGTGAGAGTAGCTTCTCAAGGAACAGCCAACATGTGGGAATTAGAGTTTTGAAATGTATATGTTTAGACATATCTTACCTGTATCTTTGATTATCTGAGTACAGGGGTGTAGTCTGGCAAGTATTTTTTCTTTCTTCTGTCATCCATTGCTGTTCTAGCTAATATCCTTTTATGTTTGGCTATGTTTATGTGTGTATCTGTAGGTACAAGTGAATACAGGTGCCTCCTGTGACAAGAGATATTAGTTCTTCCTGGGGTTTAAGTTATATAGATTTTCATTGACCTGATGGGTACTGGGAACTGAAGTTGGGTCCTTTGCAGGAACAATGTGCACTCTTAGTCACCTAGACAACTCTCCAAACCTGTCTTTAACTCTATCTGTGTGAGTTTATGCCATGTGTGTACAGGTACCCGAGGAAGCCAGGAGAGACATGAGATCCTCTTAAGTTATAGGCAGTTATGGGTTATCATTCCATATGGATGCTGGGAAACAAACTCAGGGCCCTCTAAGAGCAGCCAGTGCTCTAACCATTGAAGCATCTTTCCAGCATCCTATTTTAAAATTTCTATTCTTATTTTGTTTTGTTTTGAGGCTGAGTCTCACCAGGTAGCCTTGGCTGGCCTTGAATTTGCAGAGATTCCCCCGCCTTCCTAGTGCTAGGATTGCAGGCACTTATCTATACACCTGGCCACTTACTTTAATTTTTATCTTTCTGAATGGCATTTACTTCATCAGGAAAATGGAAATGGGGATTTTTTTGGGGGGCGGGGAGTGGGGAAATGTTTAAAGATGGACATTCCAGCTAAAACGGCATGTATCTGATAGGAACCACACTAACTTAGAGCAGGAGGCTTTAGCATATTGGCGTAGAAACTAGAGAGGAAGTAAGCAGTACTCTGCTTCTTCCCTGTTATGAAAGAGTCTAAGACTTTGCTGAGGGTGAAATAGAACTGAAATTTAAATGCTTTATTTTTAAGTTGCTACCTAATATTGCACAGGATAAGAAATTATAGCCCTCTTTTGGATTCCTGAGTCTAAAATAAAATGAAATAAATAAAATAGAATGTACATTCATCAGTTTGGCTTAAGTGTCATATTCAGCCAGGAAAGATGGATCAGAGGGATCTAATGCTTTGTTCTTTCTTGCAGTGGGTAATTCCAGAGTTGATCGGCCACACCATCGTCACTGTGCTCATGCTCGTCTCCCTGCACTGGTTCATCTTCCTCCTCAACCTACCTGTTGCCACTTGGAATATATATAGGTAAGTATAGTTTGTTTACTGTTTTGTGGCAGTAGCTCTTAAAGAACATTAACAGCTGGATGTGGTGGTCCATGTCTGTAGTCCCAGTGCTTGGTGGTCCATGTCTGTAGTCCCAGTGCTTGGTGGTCCATGTCTGTAGTCCCAGTGCTTGGTGGTCCATGTCTGTAGTCCCAGTGCTTGGTGGTCCATGTCTGTAGTCCCAGTGCTTGGTGGTCCATGTCTGTAGTCCCAGTGCTTGGTGGTCCATGTCTGTAGTCC